>LPNX010185489.1:133398-288318 GCA_001517045.1 Pseudotsuga menziesii
ATTTAGCACCAAAAATATTCCAATCACAAGATCAATGGACACTTGGTTCAACCAAATCAATGAGAAAATTAACAATAATTACGAATAACTCCACGTAAAAATCAAACAAACCAATGATGATTTGACATCAAAGTGGACACAATTTACGTCATGAATAGAGAAAATATTCCTCACTCTAGAAGAATACCAAAAGAAAAATCAAACAGTTTTAACCGCTATCTTTGACAGATTACAAATCTCAAATGACCTGCAACCAAACTCTCCAAGAAATTTGGAGCAACCAGGTCCTCTATTCAACATGTTGTCCTCTAACGCATATAAACAAGGACACCAAATACAGGTGAAAGTCAAGTTACCCAAATATGACAGGGATGAATGACAATGCATACCATAGATTAACAAAGCCGAGGAATACGTGGACATCCACAACATCCATTACAACGATGAAAAAATTAAATATGCCTCCATGCATCTAGAAGGCAGCACTTACAACTGGTACTTATGGTGGAAGAATACTGCAAGAATATGTTGTTACAACTGGGTTAGCTTCAGGAACGACCTCATTAAAAGATTCCAAAGTGTTGAAGAAAAAGACTTATTTTCCAAAATCACAAGGTTACAACAAAAAAACAGTGTCCATGAGTACACCTGTGGTTGGGAAGCACTGTCAACTTGAGTCCCAGAATTAACCGATGACCAACGACTACAGACCTACATACATGGTCTAAAACAACACATCTATGATGAACTAGAGTTACACAACATCTCTACCATGGAGGAAGCATGACATAAATCTAGGATTATTGAAAGCAAATCCGTTCATACAAATGTCAACCAACACGACTCCAAAAAGAACCCCCTCCAATCAGGATACACAAGAAATCCAAGGTATACACCGCCTCAACTTAGGGAAGGAACAAAGCCCAGTTTAGAGGCCCAAGAATAAAAGAAGCGAAATGTAAGTTCTGAGGAGACAAATGGGATCCTAAGCACAGATGCTTAGAAAATAAATTATATGCTTATGAAGCAGAGCTAGAAGTCAATGAACTAATTGAGAATGATGTGAATAGCCAACAAGACTACCCCCCAGGAATCGAGTACGACTCCCCACATATCTCATTAGCTACTATTACCAGAATCTCCCAACCACAAACATTGAAGATTAAAGGACATATAAATAATAATAACGTCACAGTTCTCATCGACTCTGGCAGCACCCATAACTTTTTTAACATCAACCTTGCTAAATCATTTAACCTATTCATCTGTCTAGTACCTAACATGAAAGTTATGGTAGCAGATGGCAAGAAGAGTGACAATGTGGGAAAATGTTACAAGGTTAAGTTACAAATGCAAGAATATAACTTAGAATCAGATTTCTTTGCAGTACCACTAGGAGGAATTGACGTAGTATTAGGAATACAATGGTTACAACCCTTGGGTACATACTCTACAGATCACCAAGAACATTTTATTGAATTCCATGCGTTCGGGAAAGCACACAAATTATATGTGTTCCAACCACCTCCAACACAACTGGTTACATCACATAAGATGGAAAAGCTACATTGGAAAGATGCACAAACATACATACATCAATGTCGAGAAATGGAGATTCTAACAAGTGAAGGAGATATGGACAAACAACCAGAGACACAAGAGCTAATTCAAAAACATCACAAGGTGTTTCAAGAGTTACCTATGGTGCTCCTAACAAATAGAAAAACTGAACATATAATCGAAATAGAACCAGGGACAAGACCTACTAGTAACAACCCATATAGATGTCCACATGAGATACGTTGGGATAGTTCACATAGTCATTGTCATCAAATAAGCTTCGAGGAAAAAACTTCCTTAAGGGAAAGGCAATGTAACAAAAACCAAAATTAATTATAAGCTAGGTTAATTAATGTAAATAAACTAAGAGGTGACTTGAAAACTCACCTCTCTTCTGCACTTACGGTATAAATTATCGGGGCATCTATTATGTAAATCATCCTCTACATTTATCGAATATACAATTACATTACATTTCTCTTACGTCCTTGTCCCTTTCCCCATTCTTGCTCTTCCACATTTTTACAAACCCTTAATGTGTTAACTCTCCAAAGTATGCCAAATAGTTTGAGCAAAGAACTAGTTTTTGGAATAAAGGTAGAAGCATCAAAGAGAAATTTCTTAAGCCATTCCCAGGTTCCTGTACCATAAAAACGCACATTCTATCATTAACAGAGTCAAAAATATCAGTTTTGTAGCAGAGGTACCAAATAATTATTTCCTCAAACAATCTGTGCACAAAATCCCAAAAACTAGTTTCCAATTCCTTCATAAAATTTACTTACATAAATAGATTTAATTATGTGATAAATTTCTTCCACAAATAACTCATATGTTTCATTAAAAATTTCATATGCATCCATAAATAAATCATATCATATCCAATTAATTAAATGAATATGAGATAAATCATGTATCTTATCAATGCGCAATTGACATCATCTGGACCACATTCCACCCAGCCTTTGGCACTACCAAGCCAGATCTCACTTTGATAGTACGCCCCTGAGCTAAGGCCACATATCCACAATAAAGGTGCACTCAAGAATAGCTCAAATATCAATCAAGAACTCTATTACTCAATACATACTTCCTCTTCCACCCCAATACCAAGTGCAATGGTAATCCATACCCCCTAGGCCATCATGATATCACCATTCACCATTAGGATTTATGTCCAGGCCTAGGACAGAGCCAAGTAGTGGACAAGGAGGAACTATACCATAGTTTTATGGGATTACCGCAAACACCATACAAGATCACCTTGATTCAAGCACAAAGTTAATTCACATAGCATGTCATTCATGGTTTCCCAATATCACAAGCTTACCAAGCTCTCACCATCAAAGGTATGAAAAACCATAATCAACAACCATCCAAAAGAACCATGAAAAACAACCCCAAACCAAGGATATCAAAGATGGATTTATAAACCAAAGAAGGTAATTATAATGACTGGGGTCAAACCAAACCATGGTAATTCAACATGATTCAATCCAAGGGGGGTAATTCAACCACAAGAGGTTAACTCTAATCCAATCCAACAATTCAAATTTCAAGGAGGGTGTCTCCAATCCAATCCACTCGAGTCAAATTCATGTGTGGACACATCATCCATGAAGAGAAATCAAAATTAGTGAGGTGAGGCATCACACAAGCCAAGGGATATTCCTAAAATAGAAAAGGAGGGGTTACACAAGGATTTACACAAGTATTTATGCAAAGTGTTACATAATTATTTACACAACTTTTGAGGTTTTAAGGCTAAAAATAGCCAATGAGGGAAAACTTGTGCAAATGGGAGTTACAAAACCAAGTGTAACCTCCACAAAGGAGTTACAAAACCACCGAATTGGGTCAATCAACAAGTGGCACCCACCCAAACACCAAGGAGGCCCACTAAATCATGAATTGGGCTCAATAATACAAGCATAGGCTAAAATAATCAAAAGTTGGGTCGGTTGCACAATGTTTGGGTGATCATCAACTAACAAAGCCACGAAGACATAAATATGGACCAATATCAACAAAACAAGTTCTAAAGTGATAGGAATGTCCCCATTCCCCCTCACATTGTGGATCTAGGCCTCCCATACTCTTTTAATGGTCCCCGATGTGCCAGTTGTTTAATTAATTAATTATTTACAAAATAATAATAATTTCTCTAAGTCCTTAATGACCCTTTTTTTGACACCATATGTCACAATAATAAACAATTACAAATTACATATGTATGGAGCTTAACACACAAGGTTTTAGGGATGGAAGCTACGGTTTTAGAGGACTCAACAATAACTCAAGCGATTCAAATAATTCAAATTTTTAATAACAATTCAAATAAAACATGTAGGCAAGTTAATTATTTAAATTTTAGCCAAGTTAATTCTTTAAATCTAACTCTGAGTCCTCCATTAGTGAACACGGCCACGTTTGAAGGGAGACCCACATCTAGCATCTATCTGTTTTAATCCTAAATCATTTAACGAGTTTGGACTTGGATTTTTTAATCTATATGCTCAACATACTCAAGATTTTTTAATCAACGCGCTAACTAAATTCAAGGTGTTGTGCTTTATGAACATTACTAGTTCTGTAAATTGTGAGGTAATAACAATTTTTTATTTATTCTAGGGAATGTGCGCACTTCATGGTTAACTTCCATCTAGATGCAGAAGGAAATAAGCCGAGAGTTGTTTACAGGAAGTATTCAATTCCATTTTTTGGTTCCGTTTCTTCTTTAGTCCCTGCCAACTTACCCGGTGATGAAAGTTGCAGCTCCAACAACTAATAAAATTTGAACACCTAATTTAGTTCTAGAAGCCTACTTAAAGATTACCCATTCTTCCAAGTCGTGTGAAAGACTACCATTTGAGGTGCTATAGACAGAAATTTCTAGGTCTGTACATGTAAACAACCCTTGACAAGAGATAAGTAAATTATAGTTTAGTTTTCTCAGTGTTTGGATGAAATAGACTCGTAAAGATCCTCAGAATTATGAGTTTCCAAGGAGCAATAAGTCTTTACTTATTAGGGCGCAAACCTAGATTTATTCCACATGAAATCATCAAACTTTTGTAGTTATATTTTTCCACATTATTTGTTGTGATGGGATTATGGAGTGCAGAGAGCCTAGGGACCAGGAGATAGAGTACGTCCAGCGCATGGATTGGGAAATGGAGCCTGTAGCACGAGAGGGCACGAGACATAAGCCATAATATATTATGAACCAAAGATATTATGAACTAGAATATAGCAAGTATGCAAATCAAGTTTGTAAACTTTGTTAGTTGTTGCTGTCATCACCGGGTAAGTTAGTGAGGACTAAAGAAGAAACACAACCAAAAAATGGAATTGAATACTTCCTGTAAACAACTCTCATCTTATTTCCTTTTGCATTCAAATGGAAGCTAACCATGAAGTGCGCACATTCCCTAGAATAAATAAATAAAATGTTATTACCTCACAATTTACAGAAGTAGTAATGGGCATAAAACCTAGCACCTTGAACTTAGTTAGCGTGTTGATTAAAAAACCTTGAGTCTATTGAGCATATAGACTAAAAATTCCAAGTCCAAACTCGTTAAATGATTTAGGATTAAGACGGATAGATGCTAGATGTGGGTCTCCCTTCAGACATGGTCAGCAACTGAGTGAACGCTAGAGAAGAACCAAAATCTGATGAGTCTCGGTCTCACAGAAAGATAACGAAATAAGCTATCACTGAACGACGTCGAATAGACCTCAATACAAATCATCGAATAAATAACTTATTCATCTATACTTTTTATTTTCTTAAACACTTTCTTCTAAACCTACTCAAACAACTTGCTCTGATACCGAAAGAAAATTGCGCACTAATCTCTAGTGCACAAATTTACCCTTTTACCTATTCGTTGTTATCTTTAATGCTTAGATTAATGCGTAATATTTACTAACACAAAATGCTTTATGTGACAAAGTGATTTGCCCAACAAATATAAAAGTGAATATTTTTTTGCCATGTGAACTTTTATGAGTGGAGAACTTATCCAAATTAGTTCTTTTAATATATATATACGGTCCTAAATTTGTGTGCAAAAATTTAAATTTCTTAACGGAAGTCAATTTACATAAAACAAATAAGTAAGGTATTTTAATTTCTTTATAAAGGAAATGTATCCATGAAAGCACTTGAACATATAACATATGTGCGACATGAAGTATACTTGAAAATGACATTAATTTTCAACTTTTACGAAGTTTGGGTTCTCAACAATTCTTAAATATTATTAGCTTGAGCTCTACAGCTTTATCTAACTATGTTCTGTCTTTCTTTTAATAATGGCTTTGATTTCCTTTATAACTTTTACGAAGTTTGGCTTCTCAACAATTCTTAAATATTATTAGCTTGAGCTCAACAGCTTTATCTAACTATGTTGTCTTTCTTTTAATAATGGCTTTGATTTCCTTCATAACTTTTACGAAGTTTGGCTTCTCAACAATTCTTAAATATTATTAGCTTGAGCTCTACACCTTTATCTAACTATGTTCTGTCTTTCTTTTAATAATGGCTTTGATTTCCTTTACAGAGATACAACCGGGGACTTGTTTCGAAAACCTCTAGAACACATTAAAAACAATAATAAATTTTTTAATAAAATTTACTTTAACTTCAAAACTACTATAAAGATGCTTAAATATAATGAGACATAAAATCATAATAGACTAAGTGACAAAATTATACTCATACATATTCTAACTAAGATTTCATAAACATCAGCTAGTCATTATTATTTCCAACCATGGTTATCATGTCTCAGAAAATAGTTAAGACGTCGAATTTTAAATCTAATTATTCTAATTTGGTTAAGTTATTCCTATCGACACATAATATTAAAAATAGGTAGTCAGCTCGAAAGACGGGTTAACCAATATTTGATGGGTGTATCGTATGACTGAGCATATTTAACTCATCTTTATAAACAAACACACAGTTATCAACCTTCTGTGTTTTAAAATGCTATTGATTGCACGCATCCTTCATGGCTTAAAGCAAAAAATAAAATAAAATAAAGAAAGGGACGGTGAAAGGAAATTCAATATATTATGGAGTAGGTTTATGGACACACGACTAAGAGCGAAGTAAGGTTAGTGATGCCCCGGTGAGTAGACCATGAGCTGCAAGATACTACTTCACAATGCAACAAACACCAAGAATGAGTTGCAAGGTGCTCTTTCACAATGCTGCAATACCAAGAATGTAAGAGAAGTATGCACATATAAATGCGCGTTCTATTACCAATTGGAAGAAAGAGCACCGTCAGTCAGTGCATTACTTGTGAGTAAAAATGAAAAAACAGTTAGAAATTTGATATACAAGCTATATAACCCTCTCTCTCGCCTCACCCCCACCCCTCTACATATGACAGTGCTAATTTGATTATATTAAGTTACATTACATTTTACCACAAAATTAACTGGATCGCTGCATCTATCCACCCCTTTAGTTATGACATAGCATGTAACTTAATATATAGTTACATTACATACCATAACCAAGTTTATCATTTACATGCTATGTCATTTGGTTACCATTAGCTCTATTATTCCCGTTATAAATCTATCGAAATATTGAGAGAAAGCTGGTGATAATCACACATCAGTTTTCATTTCTGTTTACTGTTGAAAGTCTACAGTTTTATTGATTTGTAAAATAAACCTACATTCTTGTCATTAAATTTTATAAACTTGTGTTGTTAATAGTAACAACTAATCTAATCTAATGTGTTTAGTAACTAGCATAATCAGCAGTAGTTTTATCTATGGGTAGTTGTTTTATTAATGTAACTTGTCTCATTAAGTATACACTGTATAGTTGGGATAGATAATGTATTAAAAGTTTGAAAAGCTGAAGCCTTTTATGTAATATCTTGTTCAATGAGCTTCAATACTTTGAAGCATAGATATTTCTACTTATAAATTTTAAGGCATAAAAATACTTGTCCGTAGTTTTTTTGGGGGTCTCTCAATCAATTATAACATGTGTTTATGCAAATTTCAACCGGGAATTGTCGTGCCAGAAGAACTGTAAATATAAAAAGACTTTTTGCCTGAAAGATAAACATCAATGGCTAATGCATTTGTTACTGCGGAAATTTACTCACAGAACAGAAAACGAACCAACAGATATTGTGCAACATATCGATCTGCGAATCTTCTATTAAAACTGATAAACACCAAGAGATTTTGTCAAGGAAGATACATAAAGACTCGCTTTAGAAATACTAAATAAAGGAACAGAAGGCAATCACAAAGTTCACAACATATTGTCTATACATAGATTTACCGGAATTAAAGGAAAAGAACAAGCAAATGAAAGCCGACCTAAGCACACAACACCTAACTTAGAGTACAACAGCCCCAAATTCACAAACAATTCTTTAGCCCCGGAACGAGGGTTGTGCTGCCTCCTTCTTCTAGCATAAGTGATCTTTCAGTTCAACCTCAGAAAATTTGGATCGTTTATCTCTTGTTTGAGAGATGATAGAGATACATGATTTGCCGGAAGAATGTTCTGAGTGACGCTTGCAGCTGTTTCTTCTCGAGATAAATTCAAAAGCTCATGAAGATTTGCATTCTGACGTTTAACAGATAGTCCAAGATCCACACCCCAGTTAGCAAGCGATGAAGCATCTGGAGGAACAGAAGTCTGATTGGTCCCCTGATCAGGACCAGTCGACAGTGCCATGAGGTCGAGCAGATTGGTCTCCTGAGGACCAGTCGACAGTGCCATGAAGTCGACCAGATTGGTCTCCTGAGGACCAGTCGACAGTGCCATGAAGTCGATCAGTGGGTGTGAATTGCTCGCTTCAGACACATTGTGGCTCGAGCTGGAAGCCATTGCTCTGGAACTCTAAGCACGCTGCTGAAATATTTTGCTTATTGAAATCAAATTCCAAAGAGATGAGCGATGCTTCAAACAAGCCATCAGAGCGGATATATAGAGAGTGTGTGCGTGCTCCAGGTTGATAATTCCGATACATACTGTGGGCCGTCCAGAAAAATGGGTTCGCTTCTCAACTACCTAAAAAATATTCAAATTTTATTATGAGGGCCAGCCTGTCAGGACATGCAGCATTTATTATTACTGTCGTGCATATAAAATATTTTTTTGTCCACGATGTTCGGCATGAAAGGGATGTTTGAGGTTTGTCGCATCTCAACTTATATTAAGGCAAGTTACTTTTTTGTCCAGGATGTTTGCCATGAATGGGATGTTTGAGGTTTGTCACATGTCAACTTATATTGAAGGCAAGGTACTTTAAAGGCAAGGTAGTTTGACAGAATATTGACAGCTATGAGTATAATCAGTTGGTGAATTATGTGATTTCTTAATTATGAGTATAATCAGTTGGTGAATAGATTGTAAGTTAATGACCATGAAATTATAAGTTATTTATGGATAACATTTTATTTTAAATTATATATTATCTATCCATTTTGTATTAGCTATGAGTTATTCATTTATTAATTATTATTTATTTTTTACATTATTTTTTTTATTTTAAATATTTTTGTAGTGTTTAAATACTTTTTTAGTTATCAAGAATGAAGTGTTGGTTATCTATTCATTATATAAATTATATATTTATTAGCTATCAATTATCCAGTCATAAGCTACCAGTGATTTTTTATATTCTTTCTTTTTTATAATTGTTTATTTAGGATTGTCATACAATCATTATAGGCAATGCACTTGTATTATCCTCATCTAACCATGGAAAAAGCATAGGTCATCGTCCATCCCAAATTCTAAAATAAAAACCACTATCAACCTAAAAATTAAACTCAAAAAATGGCCTTTTAATTAAAAAATTAGACTTCTAATTCCCTCTTCAATTAATTCCCTGCTCAACTTCACACAGCTTAATAAACAATACAGCTTAATAAACAATTGAACCCGAACTAGCCTTTCAATTATTCAAACAAATCGTCCTTGAACTCTCTCTTTACTCATTAATTATTTGGTATTCTTTACTTGTTAATGATTTTCTATGAAGTAGCAATTCAATTTTTTTTTTAATTATAATTTTGAATTTTGAACTATTAGCATAAAATCAATATTTTGTATTAATTAGCGATTCAAACTTTTTTGTAAGTTGAATAGTACATATATAGAGGAAAGCATAAATGGTCATCCATCCAAAATTCG
This sequence comes from Pseudotsuga menziesii, assembly GCA_001517045.1. NCBI lineage: Eukaryota > Viridiplantae > Streptophyta > Pinopsida > Pinales > Pinaceae > Pseudotsuga > Pseudotsuga menziesii. The sequence goes on from LPNX010185489.1 coordinate 143,150, forward strand.
AAGATATTAACATTTATCTAAATAAATAATAACTCTTAAAAATTTTGTTAAAAATAGCATTAAAAAATCTTGATGCTATGGCTATGGCTGTGGTATTTATTGTAACACAGCAGAGATAGGATTTCGCATCCGAAAAATGGTGAGTTTAACGGATACAGCCATATAGATCTCGTGAGTTGAATAAAAAAAATCTGGTTAAAGGATAAGATAATCTGTGGTTAACATCTCTATTAATTTATTTTATTGCAAGGGACAGATGATAAGAGAGAATGAACCTGAAAGATCCTCATATTGGTCGGTTTGGCAGTTTTCTTGAAGCTAATGATCCGTAATTTATGGATTGGATTCGTCATGCTTCCGCACAACCTTTGTAAGGGATTTTTCTAAAAGATAAACGAGTAGGAATCGAGATCTCCAGCGACTTATTAAAATGGTTGCATACATCTGTCGATAGTGTGAAGCTTAAAGCGATCAAAGTAACCCTTATCAATATTTTTATAAAAAATATTCCATTTCGTATATTTTAAGATGCGTTATAAAATAATATTCCGTTTGCTTTATTTTAAGATGTAAATTTAAGAGAATATTCCAGGCTTCAAATTTGAACGCTTCAGAGCCCTTCAAAGGCCATTTTAGCCTTCCCCACAAAGAATTTTACCATGCAAAAAAAAATTAGTTTCATTTCCACCACGTCAATAATGAAATTAAGTAAGCGTCGGTAAATTTACAATAGAAGGGCAGCTATAAAATTTTCCCTTCCAGGGGTTATCAATGATTCACCGGACTGTGGGAGATGGATGAGGATCTCGGTCCCAATGGGAACGTACCACGGTACTGGGCTTCCCAGTTCCAAGTTCAACTCGGTGGCTGTGACTTGGGATTTGATGTTCACTTTCAAAGAATTTAATGGCATTGGCATGCATTACTGATTCACCAACTTCATCAAATATTGGTCTCAGAGGATTCCAGCCTTCCAACTCGGTTTTCCATGTGGCATCTTCTTGTTCACCGAGTGCCATGATCTCACAACTTAAAAGTCACTTGAGTATTTTCGTATATGATGTGAAATTAAATGCTCATATGAGTCATATCTATGGATGGTGAATTGATTTGATAACCCTCCACTTTCAAGGCTTTGCAAGGAAAAACTAATGGCGTTGTTTTTTGGGTTACAAATTACAAATTGTAATTTACAATGCATTGAGCAACCTTTGCCGTAGTCAAACCTAACCTAGTCCAATGGGTCTGTGAGTTGCTAGACCAAGGTTTCACCTAGTGCCAGAAATTTTTATTATGACCACCACGGGACTGGGATGACAAATATTTTGTGGTAGGCTAGCAACACGTCGCCTTTTGTTTGTGTTCATGAATCATATCCTATACGAGTTAGTCCAGGATTCCAGGATTTATTCCAAATTTCATTCATTTACTAGGGTCGGAATCATTTGAACACACTCCTAGTCTCCCACTACCCACCTAGGTCGCTTAGTCTTCCCATCTCATCAGAGGAAGGGGGTTAGGCAACAAAGACAAAAGAAACTCAAACAGAGGACTAGCGAGAGAGAAGGATTGTACAATATGTGTATATTCAACTCTAAAAGAAACGAAATAATTTGTCATATAGCTAACTGAAGATTATCATTACATTATTTGTCGAGATTCTTACGCAGTAACTCATGTTCCTAAGCTAATTATGAGGGTTGGATGTGTTGGCAATGTCTACGATTTGGAGAGGCTCATTTTTCCATCATTATACCACCAATGGGATGCTCCTACAAATATCCCTATTATGTCTCCCCTCCTCACTTGCCTCGCCTTTGACTTGAGTCCTCTTCTTCTTCTTCCTCGTCTTCCTTCTGTGGGCTCTCTGATCTGCGCCTTGAGCACCCTCAAGACAAAGAATGATCTCTGAAAGTCTCTGGACACGTCAGAGACTATCCATAATCCACCTAAAATTGGGGATTTTGTTTGATCACTTTGAATTGAGCATCTGGGGAGAACATGATTCAATTCTAAAAATAGTTGTTGAATTTAGGGTTGATAAAAAAAGTTGTTGCTTGAAAGCATTAGGTTTACATTCTGGGGTTTTTCTTTTAGGTAGGCGCAACCACACTTGACCAAAAGAGACGCCATTGAGTGGAATCAATCCTCCATTCAAAGGTCCTTCCAAATTCCAATGGCTTATTTTATCAACAACCTAACGATCGACTTTTTCACTGATCCGACAGAGTTGTCCTTATCTAAGTTCAATAAACTATATTGTCCATGGACCGGGAGAGTAGAGACCAATTTATATATGTATGGAATTTCATTAGCTAAAATAATAATGATGATATTTCTGCGTATGTCTCTATACTTGTATGAGATCTTGCTCCATCACATGAATGGCTGAAGATGCCCCAACAGTTGCCAATGTGCATCATGTCAGGGACATAGAGATGTGAATTATATGTTTCCACACAATAATCGAGTGTGCATTATAGCCATCTCTTGTGGGCTTCAGGAGGTTGAATAAATAGATGTTTTTCCTAAAAAATTTAGGTGGTGGCAATGCTTTTCTTTTTATTTCTGATTTACAATTAGTGTTGTGGGCATCCGAAACCCATAAACCATAATAGAACAATTTTTTTTTAAATACTTGATATTTGTTGGAAAATTTGAAGTGTTTCCGTAAAATAGCTAGGATAAGATTTCAATATTGGAGAGACTTGGAAATGATTTTTTTTCCCAATTTCTATGATTTATATAATTAGGGTATAGAAGGTATTTACTTTTATGAGGATAAACCATACATTAGGGAGGCCACATGGATAAGAACGTGGAATGTATGCATTGGATGTAAACCATTTCAATTTGTATTGACTTTGGTTCTTGCTTTGTGCTCCCTCCCTTATTACAGCCCACCTACTCACCTACTCTTGCATATGTCATGGATAAATAGATTTGTTCATGAATAGTTCATTAATAGATAGTTTGAACCATTATAGGCACTACGAGCATTCCAAATCAATTTCATTACATTATAGGAACTACATGCACTAAAAGCAATATATAGGGAGAGGGTAGTTTGTTATTACATAAGTAAGATGACTTGTCTTTCATGGTGCATGGCGCATTTCACCTTGTTGCAGCTGCAACTGTCTCCCCAAATTTTCAAATTTTGGACCCCACCTTGTTAATTTTCGACATTGCCTAGAATCGTTTGGATCCATGAAATCTTTTTGTTTGCTATTTTGAGGTTAACTCTCTTCCTGCTTTTCCGAAAATTGCTTATGTTTGAAACTGTTGTGGGTTGCGGGATTTAGAGTTTGGTTTGTTGCCCCTTTAAGATGTGATTTCTTGCTTTGTTCTCGGGAGCTTATTTCTCATGCTAGCCATTGTTCCAAAGGTCACTTAAACATCGTATCGAAGCCATGTTTCCTTAGGGAGCCTTCGTCGCAGAAATTGAACAATAATTATTATGCAGAAGGATCGTGTTTTCTTCGTTGTCGCGTCGAATCGTTGACTTGTTATAATATCGGAGGTTGCTCGAAGTTGAATTGAGACGTTTGGTCTTTGTAAAGCCGTTGTTTCGGAAGTGAAACAGGTTTTTTGGACCGCTACGAAACTTCAAGTTGTTCCGAACACTTAGCGTTTTTTATTGATCTGGCATCATAGAAAAAGTTATGTTTTGGATCGGAGGATGTAGTCTGTTTATCTTCCACCCTTGCGGCTCCTAAAGAAATTAGGTATCCGCCAGGTAAATGCTTCGCCCTCCAATGCTTTGTCGGATTTGCGTCGCTTGTCTGTAGCCTTTCCTCTTCCGCCCTTGCGGCTATGTAACAAACTATTTTTCCGACATTGATGTCTTTCCGCTCACCGACTATGAACTCTTCTGCCCAAAGTTTAGTTTCTAGCCCTCCCGACTTTGATAGACTTAACAGTCTCGTGGAACCTATTGCCTGTTTAAGACCCGCTGACACGGCTATGAGTAAGACTATCGAGCCGAGGTTTTAAAGTTTTACACCGCTGATAGGTTTTTTTTCTCTTCCCGTCGTTTTGTGAGTTTTAAACCTCTGTATGGGTGAGACAGCAGTTCCAGTGCTTGTTAAGTTTTTCATGACGAGAGTGCAGTACAGGGCCTCTTTTGATAACTAGTCGGTTTGTTAATATTGTTTGAGTTTGTTGAAAAATGCAGTCCTAACTAATGATAAATGTCGTTTAATTGCAGATGGACTCAAGATATTTTTACAAATTACTACTGCAGAAAGGCATAGCTGGGAGACAAAGCAGCAGAAAATTGGTTGGACAGTGTTAAGTAGAGTTCGTGCTGAAATCAACGGGATCTCAAGGAGGACAAGTGAGAGACAAGGCATAATTGATCATGACAAAACCCCAGGCTTGGAAAGATCCGTCAGTTACCGAGCAGATCCCGGTTTGTTAAGTACCCATAAGTTAAAATCTGAAAACGTAACGCATGAAGTGAATCATGAATACTCACGGAAAAGACAAAATGGTAATCTTCGACGGTTTTTGAGGAGCCCAAAGGTCACGCGGTTGGGGCAGCCCAAGGGGTTGGCTGATTTTGTTTAAATATAGGACAGTTAGAGTTTACAAGGGCATTTTCCCTGGAAAAACTTGTGAAATATTGTTTGTAAGAGGAACTACTTCGTTTTACAATAAGAAATTGCAAATTTTTCCTCTTGGAGAAGGTGCTATGTGGAATGTTTCAATGTGATAAAATGAACAATGTGTAAGGGGAACTATTTCGTTTTCGACTGTGTTTCATTAACTGTGAGAGCGTTCTAACTTTTTGAACCTATGTTCTTGTCTGAATGTTCTCTAGTATATTCCATGATGTTTTCCACTATGAGTAATGGGAGTTTTAACTATTGATGAGCTATCTTGTCATGTATACTTTTATTCATGTTTATATGTTTTGGTTATAAGAACAACTATCTGTGATTTGCCGTAACATGTGGACATTATTGCATTACTCATGAATTAATATCTAGCTCTCTAGAGATAGCCCAGTTAGTATTTATTTTGTTGCTATATGTGTGATTTAGATGCTTGGGAGTTTAGGACGAGAGGTAAGAACCTGCGCATCACATTGTGAATACTCCTTGCATTCTTTATTACTCTACATGTTAATTAGGCACTTGCATATCATCCTTTAAGTCAAAAATACAAAAATATATACGGTGAACCGGGTCGCAACTGGTAAAACCTTTTAATTTTTGTTACTTGACCTACGATAGCCGGACCACAAATCGGACGGATTCCCTACACCAAATAGTCACGGGCTAGTTGGGAACGTTGACTGGGGAGAATCCTTTGCTGTTGTTGCCTGCGATTTTCCAGGCCTCAACAGTTTATGGCGCTAGAAGGAGGGCCGCCAGTGCATGGCTGGCTGAGGAAACCTGTTTTCCCCGAGATCATTCCACCAGTAACAGTTCAAGAAGCAGTTTGTTTTCCAATCCAATTCCTGAAGGAGGAGGTAGAGAACATTTGTATTCTGCCGACAACGACGTTGTTAATGATATGAGAAGACACACTAGGGCATACGTGAAGAAGATTGGAGGATTTCCGATTATCCCTGAATTTCCCAGAAGAGAATATAAAAGGAAAGATTGTCCTATATTGGAAGACTCAGTGCTGGTTGGGGATTGGGAAGAACTTGTAGAAACAACCTTACAGGAAGTTGTACAGCCTTTGAATCAAATAGGCCCGAATACTCCTCACGGTTCTCCCATTCATACTCCTATTTGCTCACCTCCTCACTCTCCACCCAGACTCATGGAAGGCGTAAACGCAAATCAACCACCCAACCCACTGAATCCACCACCTGCCTGGAAAGCCAGATCACCTTTAAACCTAACACCTCCTTTGCATGATTTACCTCAATCTTTTGAAAAGATGCTGCCCAAATTTGACCCAAGTGAGAAGATGCTAGTAGATGACCACTTGCAAAGTTTCTATTTGGCAATAGAAGGATTAAGGGCTGGGGAATATGAGGATGTAGTTTGTAGACTTTTCCCACACACCCTCAAAGGAGCTGGAGCATCGTGGTACTTTGGTCTGCATGCAAATTATATCCTTGATTGGGATACCTTCGAGAGGATTTTTAGAAGTAAGTATGCAACCAAAAAGACTCACAGAACTCTCATGAAAGGACTATGCACCTTAAAGAAAGAGAGAAAGGAAAAGGTGCACAGTTTTACCTAAAGATTTGCAGCATATCTTAAGAATTTTTCTGAAGCTGACAAACCTTCGAATAAAGTCCTGATTGAGTATTATACCTCAGCCCTAGGACCCAAGTTGGCTATGTTTGCCAAAATGAAGGCCAAGCCCACACTAGCGGAGACCTACGAGGAGGCGGAGAAAGTAGAGGCTGAAAGGGAAAGCATCGAAGATTATCCCGAACGGTCAGGAGAGAAAAATGTGGGGAGGAAGACTTTGTTGTTTACCAATCCTAAGGAAGAGCAGTCACCAGATTTTGAAGGAATGGAAAAAATGATGCAGAAGCTTTCTAATAGAATCATAGATTTGGAAAGGGAGAAGGAAGCCCAAAAGTTCTACAAGCCTTATTACAAGAAAATGGAAGATAACAATCAAACCCAACCCCCTCCGTACAATTCGGCATCTATGAATTTTACAAAGGTAGGAATCAACTGAATTGTCCTCAATGGATAAAATCAATGACGTTGGTTATGAATCAGCTGTTGGATTCTAAATTGACAGAAGATGAAGATGAAGAAAGAAAAGACAGCAATACATCAACAAAAGAACAAGAGTATGAGACCATGGTTCTATAGGACGGTGTTTCGTTGTTTGACACCGAGGAGGAAAAGGTTTTGGGACATGAAGACATCCTGGAAACAAATGTAACAACAAGAAGCCAAGGGTTGGCTAAAGAAAACAGTCTCATGCTCCCAAAGATTAAAAGGCTTCAAAGGAATGTTAAGAAGTTTCAAAATAATTCCTCAGCTAATAAAATTCCAGAATTCACCATCACCAGTCAAGATCCTAGACAGAATAACGTGTTTGCCATGCCCAATGAAGAAAAAATGAATGATGATAAACCAAATCCCACCGAACCTCAAATGGATTATGACATTGTGGAAGATATAAAGAAGGTAAGAGCGAATATCTCACTATTTGAAATGTGTAATGTGCCGCAGCAGAATGAAAATCTATTGAAAGCGCTTGAAGCATCAGAGGAGGGGTTGCCCACCTACAATCAACCCAAGGAAGAAGAATAAATTGGGGAAGAAAGCATAGGAGGTAAGCCTAAGAACAAGAATCCACCTTTCCTCCTCACTTTTTAAATTTTTAACCGCAACGTACATAATTTCCTGGTAGACTCAGGGGCATTGGTTAACATCATGTCGTTGTCGGTCTGCAAAAAGATAAATGGGCAGCCTAAGCCATCCACCTGGAGGGTTGTTCAGTTGGATAGAATGAATGTGAAGGTAATTGGGGAAATGGAGGATGTTCTAGTCCGCTTGTCCTCAAATGATAAGGTGTGTCAATTTATTGATATTGTGGTGGCTGACATACCGGAAGCTTATGGGCTCGTTTTGAGCAGGGACTGGTCGGCAAAGCTAAATGGATATTTTTCCTCAGACTGGTCACATATGTGGCTGCCATATAAAGGAAGCCCGAATCAAATTAAAATTTTGAGGGAGCCCCACATGAAATACAATGTTACTCAATTCGAAGAAAAAAACGAACCAGTGGATTCTGTTTTGGGAAATTACTTTATTGAGTTCGAACCAGGAAATTACCAAGCAGAATAAGCCAGCAACACATCAGACACTCAGCCTAATCTCCTTCGTTTTTCATAGGCTGATGAAATTGATTGTAAACTAGTAGACTTAGCAGTAGAATTAGATGTAAATTCTCGCACAGTAGTTAGCGATTTCTGGACACTTTTTTTGACGGATCTAAAATGTTAGAAGGGTCAGGAGCCGGCCGTGTCCTGGTTGACCCCAAGAATAACAAACATTTTCTTTCATGTAGGTTAGAGTTTAAATGTACAAATAACACAGCTGAATATGAAGCGTTGGTTCAAGGTTTAAGGAAAGCAATTGAATTAAAGGCAAATAATCTGAAAGTGTTCGGAGATTCTGAAATAATTGTAAAACAAATTCGGAATCAAATACATTGCATTTCTCCTCACTTGAAATCCTATCAAAATGAAGTATGGGATTCAATCAAATGTTTTAATGCATTTAATATTGTATCAATTCCAAGACTTAAGAATGCAGCAGCTGACTTGTTGGCCACATCAATCGCGAGGCTCGTTCCCTCTAATAATCGGTGCTCTGTTGAATTGCTTTTCAGGCCCTCGGTTCTGGACATGATTACCAACCTACGAGTGTTTGATGATGATCAACAGATTATAGAATGCTTAACGAACGATAAGGTATTAAAAGGGGCAATTATTGATGATGAAGAACATCAGGCCGAGCTGAAATTCGATAATTTCATCCCTAAGGGAGTCAGAACTTTAGAACGGATGTTTGATTTAAATGAAAATTTTAGAAGACCAGCAAATGTAAAGACTCATAGCTCATATCTACAGTTAGAATTGATTAATTTGGGGACTGGGATAAATCCTAAATATGTGAATCTTGGAAAATACTGTTTGCCAGCTGAAAGAAATCAGTTCATCGTTCTTTTCAAACAATACAAATATGTTGTCGCATGGACATATGAAGATTTGAAGACATATGACACCAGTATTATCCAGCATGTTATCCCCATCAAATCTGGAGTCAAACCCTATCAGCAGCCTTTTAGGAAAATGCATCCAAAACTGAAACCTCTAATCCAAAGTGAAGTTAAGAAATTATTGGATGCTAGGATCCTTTTTAAGGTTAGACACTCGGAATGGGTATCAAATATGGTACTTGTAAGGAAGAAATCTAGAGAAATCAGGTTATGTGTGGATTTTATAAACTTGAATCGAGCCTCAGACAAAGACAATTATCTAGTTCTACCCATGGAGCAGTTACTACAAATAGTTTTAGGTTCTGAACTATTCTCTTTATTAGACGGATTTTCAGGATACAATCAAGTGTTGGTGACCGAAGAAGACAGATTGAAAACGACATTCAGGACCAAGTGGGGAACTTTCGCTTACAGAAGAATTCCCTTTGGACTTATAAAGCCTGGGGCTACGTTCTAGAGGGATATGGACATAGATTCCTATGTTTTGATTGGCTGCAGTGGTGTAGTATATCTCGATGACATCACGATATTCTCGAAGCAGAGAGAAGGACACGCGTTTCATCTAAAGAAGATTTTTGAACGCTGCCGAAAATATGGTATCTCACTAAACCCCAAGAAGTGCGTGTTCACTATTACAAAAGGTAAGTTGCTGGGTCACGTGGTTTGAAAGAAAGGGATCTCCATAGACCCAGAAAGAATCAAAGCCATTGAACAGGTTACCCTGCCCCATAATAAGAAGGGCATGCAATCATTTATGGGGACAATAAACTTTGTGCGAAGGTTTGTGCAATATTTCTCCCAAATTGTTAAACCTTTGCAGCAAATGGTAAAGCAAAGTGTACAATTCAAGTGGACCGATGTTGAGAAGAACACATTCGGAAAAATCAAAACTGCTATTGCACACGCACCCTCCCTCAAGAGCCCGTATTTTGATACATATTTTATTCTATACACTTTCGCATCTGATGATTCGCTAGCAGCTGTGCTTACTCAGAAGGAAGACGGGGGAGATGAATTCCCCATATCATTTATGAGCACTAGTCTGCAAGGGGCCCAATTGAATTACCCAGCTATAGATAAACAAGCTTACGCAGTGCTCAAATCGGTGAAACAATTCAGGCCCTACATACTAAAGAACCGAACCAAAGTAATCGTCCCACACCCAGCTGTGAGGTCTCTTTTCGTACAGAAGGATTTAGGAGAAAGAAGGGGCAATTGAGCAACTTCTCTTCAGGAATATGACCTCGAATTCATGCCATATTCTATAGTTAAAGGGCGAGGATTGTGCAGGCTGATGACTGAAAATGGAAATAATGAAGAACATGCCTGGGAAGACGAAGCTTAGTTACATCTGATGGATGTATGTCCTCTTTTCATAGCCACGAAATCTTGGTACCGAGACCTTTTGCATTATCTCCAGACTGGATCATTACCGGAACATTGGAATTCTAAGCAAAGGAGAGCACTGTGTCTTAAATCGGCCTCATATCAAATTATTGAAGGAATATTATTTAGAAAAAATTATGACAGAGTTCTCCTCAGATGCTTAGAGAAAGAAGATGCGAAGAAAGTAATGACAGATTTGCATGACAGGCCTGCTAGGGGACATTTTTCCGGAGATACTACAGCTCACAAAATTCTCAGAGTCGGATACTATTGGCCCACGCTTTTCAAAGATGCACACGCCCATGTCAGAAAGTGTGACATATGTCAAAGGTGTATTGGAAGACAACCTAAAACAGTAGGATCATTGAATCATGTGATAATAATAGAGCCTTTTGAGCAATGGGGGTTAGATATCATTGGGGAGATAAAGCCAAATTCTTCTCTGTAGCACAAGTATGTTCTGACAGCAACCAACTACTTCACTTGCTGGGTCGAAGCCATTCCGTTGTGCAAAATAAATGAGGATGCGGTCATAGACTTCTTGCAAGACCATATTATGACCAGGTTTTGAGTTCCAATTTCTTTAGTTTTTGATAATGCTACTTACTTTTCATCGATTAGATTAACTGCTTTTGCTCACGAGAAAGGAATAAAGTTGCATTACTCTGCTAATTACTATCCACAGGGAAATGGCTTGGCTGAATCTACTAACAAAAATATGATTAGGATTTTAAAGAAGACAATGATAGAAAACCAGAGGAGTTGGCACTCAGCGTTACCAAATGCCCTTTGGGCTAATAAATTCACCCCCAAATATTCGATAGGAGTGTCTCCGTATACCCTTGTGTATGGTAAAGAGGCCATTCTACCCCCCAATATCATGCTACCCTCTTCCATAATAGCTCAGGAATCTAGAGGATCAGATAATGAAGTCTTGCAAATGCGAATATACAATCTCCTGAAGGTAGAAGAGTCCCAATCTAAATCCAAAGAGTGCTTTAAACAACAACAAGAGATAGTAAAGAGATGGTTTGATAAACACAAGGCTGCAACAAAATATTTTGAAGTAGGATATTTGGTTCTCAAGTGGGACCACCCTCGTGATGAGAAAGGAAAACACACAAAATTTCAGCAGTTGTGGGTAGGTCCCTTTCAGATTGCGGCAAAGATTGGACCTTCAACTTATAAGTTGCAAGATTTGCAGGGGTGGGAAGAGAACTTACCAGTAAATGGTTTAGTTCTCAAACCTTATTTTTCTTGAGTTTTGTTTGCGTTCTTCTATCTTGTATATAAATAATTTGACTTGGTCGTTTACTTTGAGTTATGTATTTCTATTTTGTTTTAGTTTAGATTTGATTGATTTCAATAATGGAGGCAAACTTGTGGTCACATGGAGAACATCAGAATTTTGGAATGATTAAATTTCTTGGGTATAAGACCGTGTATTATTGTTTACCCAAAAGAATTTATTCTATTTTAGCAGTTTTTTCGAGTGACTATGTGCACATTGAAGTCCTTCTTAACCCCTATAAAATAAACCAGAATTGAAGGGTCTGGAATACTATTTTGAGGCTCCATCCATCTCACATTTAAAATGTCCTAGGGAGTGACAGCAAAGGGCCCATGGAAAGGAAGCAAGGTAAGCATTATATTATATATAAATGATCCCATGCCAAGAATTGAATGCCAAAACGCAGATAGGAGTCGAAAATTCCTATGAAAGAATTATATATCGAAACAAATTTTGAACCATATAAGTACTAAATCGCCAAAAGTTCCTCTCCATCCGTGCGCTGAAAATTGAATACATCTCTCACACAAAAGGACACTATGGATAGAGGAGCCTGAATCAAAATTCAGAAAGAAAGGCATACAAGAAGACTCATATGAAAAGACAAAAGTTCAAAAAAGCACAGAAGGGTGCAAAATGGCATGGGAATGAGGAACAAATGAATATTTCTGTTTACCATATGCTACATTCCTGTGGTTTCTAAGCTGACAGCTACCTGAAGACAGAGGTAACAAATGAAATTCATCTTCCTAGCTTCAAAAGATTTATCTTGACTCGGAAATCCTGGTTTCCATTCTCCTAAATTGGACTATCATCAATGATTAAAAAGTACATACATTTGCCACTTTAGAAATCCAGACATTTGGAAGAATTCAACAGGTTCATTTGTTGTTAAACAGTCTGTTACTCAAGAAATAATCGTCTAGAGATCTAGGTTTACCAGGTAGTCGCCAATTGTTGCAGCTGCAACTGTTTCCCCAAATTTTCAAATTTTGGACCCCCCCTTGTTAATTTTCGGCATTGCCTAGAATCGTTTGGATCCATGAACTCTTTTTGTTTGCTATTTTGAGGTTAAATCTCTTCCTGCTTTTCGGAAAATTGCTTATGTTTGAAACTATTGTGGGTTGTGGGATTTAGAGTTTGGTTTGTTGCCCCTTTGAGCTGCAATTTCTCGCTTTGTTCTCGGGAGCTTATTTCTCATGCTAGCCGTTGTTCTGGAGGTCACTTAAACATCGTATCGGAGCCATGTTTCCTTAGGGAGCCTTCATCGCGAAAAATGAACGATAATTATTCTGCAGAAGCATCGTGTTTTTCCGTTGTCGCATCAAATCATTGACTTCTTATAATATCGGAGGTTGGTCGAAGTTGAATCAAGACATTTGGTCTTTGTAAAGCCGTTGTTTCGGAAGTGAAATAGGTTTTTTGGACCACTGCGAAACTTCAAGTTGTTCTGAACACTTAGCGTTTTTTATTGATCTGGCGTCATAGCAAAAGTTATGTTTTGGATCATAGGCTGTAGTCTATTTTTCTTCCGCCCTTGCAGATCCCAAAGCAACTAGGTATCCGCCAGGTAAATGCTCCACCCGCCGATGCTTTGTCGGATTTTCGTCGCTTGTTTGTAGCCTTTCCTTTTCCGCCCTTGCAGCTGTGTAACACACTATTTTTCCAATGTTGATGTCTTTTCGATCGCCAACTATGAACTCTTCCACCCAAAGTTTAGTTTCTAGCTCTCCCGACTCCGATAGAATTAATGGTCTCGCGGAACTTGTTGCCTGTTTGAGACCCGATGACGCGGCTGTGAGTAAGACTGCCCGGCCGAGGTTTTAATTTTTTACGCCGTCGATACATTTTTTTTCTCTTCTCGTCATTTTCTGAGTTTTAAACCTCTATATGGGCAAGACAACAGTTCCAGTGCTTAGTAAGTTTTTCATGACGAGAGCGCAGTACAGGGCCTCTTTTGATAACTAGTCGGTTTGTTAATATTGTTTGAGTTTGTTGAAAAATTCAGTCCTAACTAATGATAAATGTCATTTAATTGCAGACGGACTCAAGATATTTTTACAAATTACTACTGCGGAAAGGCATAGCTGGGAGACAAAGCAGCAGAAAATTGGCTGGACAGTGTTAAGCAGATTTCGTACTGAAATCAACGGGATCTCAAGGAGTACAAGTGAGATACAAGGTAGAATCGATGATGAGAAAATCACAGGCTTGGAAAGATCCGTCAGTTACCGAGCATATCCCATTTTGTTAAGTACCCATAAGTTAAAATCTGAAAATGTAACGCATGAAGTGAATCATGAATACTCACGGAAAAGACAAAATGGTAATCTTTGACGGTTTTTTAGGAGCCCAAAGGTCACGCGGTTGGGGCAGCCCAAGGGGTTGGCTGATTTGGTTTAAATATAGGACAGTTAGATTTTACAGGGGTTTTTCCCTGGAAAAACTTGTGAACTATTGTTTATATGAGGAACTACTTCGTTTTACAATAAGAAATTGCAAATTTTTCCTATTAGAGAAGGTGCTATGTGGAATGTTTCAATGTGATAAAATGAACAATGTTGAAGGGGAACTATTTCGTTTTCGACTATGTTTCATTAACTGTGAGAGATTTCTAACTTTCTGAACCTATGTTCTTTCCTGAATGTTCTCTAGTATATTCTGTGATGTTTTCCACTATGAGTAATGGGAGTTTTAACTGTTGATGAGCTATCTTGTCATGTATACTTTTATTCATGTTTATATGTTTTGGTTGTAAGAACAGCTATCTGTGATTTGCCGTAACATGTGGACATTATTGCATTACTCATGAATTAATATCTAGCTCTCTAGAGATAGCCTAGTTAGTATTTATTTTCTTGCTATGTGTGTGATTTAGATGCTTGGGAGTTTAAGATGAGAGGTAAGAAACTGCGCATCACATTGTGAATACTCCTTGCATTCTTTATTACTCTGCATGTTAAGTAGGCACCTGCATATCATCCTTTAAGTCAAAAATACAAAAATATATACGGTGGATCGGGCCGCAACTGGTAAAACCTTTTAATTTTTGTTACTTGACCTACGGTAGCCGGACCGCAAACCGAACGGATTCCCTACACCAAACAGTCACGGGCTAGTTGGGAACGTTGACTGGGGAGAATCCCTTGTTGTTGTTGCCTACGATTTTCTAGGCCTTAACACACCTACAGGGGTATATCTCCCTCTTACTATCATGACTAGTCTCAATGACTATTCCTTTGGGGTACACACTTATTGCTTCGAAATGATTTTCTTTTCATTTCCAATTTCCAATAAGTTTGTGTACATTCAAAATTGACCATAAACAACAAATTATAATAGACACAAAAAAAATTAGAAAAAAAATTACCTTTGAATATGAAAATAATCAAAGAGATGAATTGCTAAAACAAAAACACATTTTTACCATAATTGGCATGATTTACATTGTTCAAAACAATGCCTCTCTTCAATTATTGAAGTGTTCTTTAATGAAATCCATGTTGAATTTTATTATAAAAAGGTTAGATATAAATACAAGATTAAGTTGTAGATTAATCTTAAAGTTTTAATTTTTATTAGAACGATGCCTTTCAGGTTATACTAGAGTAAATGAGATATGATAGTTTAGGTTACCTTTTTACATCAAATATTGCCTAGGTTATGGCCAATAGCTCACTAATTATTAAAAAATACTCATAAATTATTATTTTATCTAAAGAATTGTAGTATTTCTAGGTTAGAATTACATATTACATTTTATTCTATAGTTTATAAAAAATAGGTTAAGTAATTCACAATTTATTCATTAAGAAAAATATTTGATATTATTAAATTTAATTTAGAGTTCTATTCTATTCTCATTGTAGCAATTTATGGTGTTTGTTTTAATCACAACTTAGACTTCCTTATTATCTAGCTTAACATTTTTAGGGTTTGGGTTTGGTTTTAGTTATATAGTCAACACTATCAATTTCCTAATTTTCTCTTGAAATGTGTTGTTAAAGATATATTAATAAATCTTTATCCGTTACTCAAATCGACTCATTGTCTTGAAGATGAACCTTGATAAAGGTTCGTAATGTCGACATATCAAATGGAGTCTACAATTACCTTGGATACCACTCCTCAAACCTATCAACCCAGAATTTAAGAGAAAAGATTGTAAATATGTTTTTTGTCAAAATAACATTTTTTAATATGTAAGGTTCACAAAGAGATTATAGTATATAATAGTCCTTGTTTTTTATCTAACCTTTTCAAATAAATATAAGATGAAAATTTGAAAAGATAAGTGTGGAATCCCTCTCAAACTTCTTCTCATGTGAGATCCAAATACTAGTAAGATCCACATTGAAGTTTGAAGGATACTTTTTTCAATGTGTTTGAATAATAATTATATGCACTGAGTTTTGAAAAGAGAAATGAGAATCCCTATCAATCCCTCTCATTTGACATCTAGATGTTGGTAGACTCAAGACTAAAGTTTGAAAGATAATTTTTCATGTCTTCTAATACTTAGGTTTATTATGGTGAAGACGATGCTTAGGGATTAGGTGGAGTTTAAAATTGAATGGCTAGTGTCCATATGGACAAAAATATCAATTAGCTTTGTGATGGTATTTGTAACTTTTTTTTTTGCCATTAATGGAAATGTGGATCCTAAAAAACATATTTAGTTGGAAAGATAATAATACAACGCTTTTAATAGCATGTAGAAAATTTCATTTCAAAATAGGTAAGGTAAAATGTCATGGAAAAGTTATTCTTGTAATTTTTTTACTTTTATGTAGTTTATTTAAACCATTGGTTATAGCAATGATCAAGTGGCCACAACAAGGATCAACAATTTTAAATCTCCCAGGGATGTACAATGTTAGAAGTACACTAGTTTTAGGTGGATACATTGGCACTGGATAAAGATCGTATTTTTAGTTTTTTTTATTAATGTTAGGGATTTGATGCCTGATCTCTTTTGGCCTTGTAACATAGAAACCCTAATAGTGGAGCTATTCTCAAAACAATGCTAGACAGAAATAAGCTTTAGTACCCCATGAACCTACTTTCACCCCTAATTTCATATTATGCATTCAGATAAGGTTGCGAGTAGTTCTCAACTACTCTAATCACTTTAGCATGATAGGAAACAAACATTTCCCTTCAAAAAATAAATAGGGCAAAGAACATGCAATACAAAAAACCAATACTCCTAATGGTTATGACTATGTTCACATTAACAAAACAAGTGCATCAATCTCTTTCTAAATGGCCTTTTTCCCAATCTCATCTTCCATCACCGTTACATGTGCTTCATTCTCAACCTTTATTCTAGTCTCTCCTACTCTATACTAACCCTTGAGTAATCCCCATAAAAATAATTTGGAAGTGATAAATCATATGTACATGGTTTACCTCATTAATTCCATATAAATGTTGAATTGTCATTTTTTTTTCTATACAATGTTTTTAATAAATAATGAATTTTTTTAACACTTAAATTTTCAAATGAAAAGAATGATTTATTTTTAAATGTCAACATTTGATCAAGTTTTAACGTTGTAAAATATAATTCCATTTGCTTTATTTTAAGATGCATTCTAAAAGAATATTCCAATGTTATATATTCTTTTAACATTGTAAAATAATATTCCGTTTGCTTTATTTTAAGATGCATTCTAAAGGAATATTTTATTGTTATATTTTCCTTTAACGTTGCAAAATAATATTCCATTTGCTTTATTATACCTGCCTCCGGCTGGTATATTGTAATCGTTCGATTTCAAACCGCGTTGACTTTGGGTATTAGCTGGTGCATATCGGTGCATATTTAAAGGATTAAAATCTCTATTCCAAAGTTTAACTTTGTAACATGAAAAATAGCAATTTTTAAATTTATTAAAATCGTATTTATTTGTGTTGCTATTGGTTAAGCAGGGATGATGTCATCCTCGAAGTTTGCTATCTGGATTTGGGTCGACACCTGTTAACAATGACATCATATGGGCTCCACACTCTCACATTAAAGGCGTAATTGAATACATAACGATATGTTTACGTTAATTAATAAGTAGTTGGCTTAAGGACAAGATGGTAGCGTGGCAGCACTGCAAAGAATTCGATTACTGGCCGAGATGAAGAAGATTTACATAACAAAACTAACCTTTCTAATAAAACTTCACCATTGATATTCATAGTACCGTTGGCTATTTTACAACGATATTCTTCATATATAGAAAATTCCCATAAAATCCCCAGTGTATTTGCTTGTACCTCAATGCTGGATGGGCTGCAAAGAAGAAGATTTAACAGAGCAGCCATTGTACCTGGTTGCCAAGCTTTTTTAACATTGATTCCGTTGTTATTTCTCATCATTGCACGCATCAAAGCTACTGCTTCGGACAGAACATGATCTCCACCAGACGAAGCTATAATAGATCCTAGCAGCTCCACGACACTCGGATCATTACCCTGGTACTGTTTGCAGTTCAAAATAATAGTTGCAGTTCAAAATAACAGGGGCTCAAATTTGACCTATCAAATTTACAGAGAGTAATTTTCACCGTGTAAGTTTAAGAGAATTTAAATTTTATAGTTCTAATATTAGTTCTTAAAGTTTATTCAAACACCAAGCTCATGTGCACACCTTTTCCAGCGGGTAGCTGAATGATTCTATTCAGAACGTGGATTCAAATAAGACATATGGAATGAGCATAATGCAGTCATGAAGTAAAATAAAGATTTTAAGCAAGCTACATAAAACTTCCTCGTCCATTTGCCCAAATTCATAAAACAAAGCTAATATGCATTGAGCCAAATCCTTCTTCATTCTTCTATTTTGCATGGCTTGCCTTTGGTTTTCCATGCATAATGGTTAAATGGTGTGAGGAGGGGAACCGACTTTGTTATAAGTCATTAGAGGAATTTCAGTTGTTGCATAACAAATAATTATGTAGCTTACTGAATATAGTACTGAATATAAGCTTTTATAGCTCAATAGAGAGGAAAATTTAAAAGACTTGACGTCAAATAATTATGTAGCTTATTGAATATAGTACCGAATATAAGCTTTTATAGCTCAATAGAGAGGAAAATTGAAAAGACTTGACCTGACTGTTTTGAGATATGCCAACTTGACTGCTTTTTTTATGAATATTCTTCAAATAAAATCCAAAATGATGTTATTCAAAAGAACAAACATTGACATACAAGCTAATGCATGCAGTGCGTAAGTTTATCAACAGAAAATTCAATTTTTTGTGTCTCTAACAATAGAGACAGGTGAAATGGGCGTTTTTCCCCATTTTTGCTTGAACGTATTTACATAATAAATTTTCTAAGCTCTAATAAAATTTTCAGATGGTCTGGGCAAGCTATTTCATTATTGACAGAGTATTGCTGATGGATAATTATACTTTCTTAACTCCAATACAATCTACAGTTGATTTGCAAATTTGTCCATTATTTCATGCATTAAATTTGCAAATTTGTCCATTATTTCATGTGTTAAATTTCATGCCCTAGATTTGACAGTCCAGAAATATAGCTGGCGTCTTCTACGCTTTGCTCACTTCTTAAATCAATAACATGCTTTCCCCACATTCTACAGGAACTAGATTCTTGAAGGCTGGGCGTTTTATGGAGACACTCCGGCCCCACAGAGTTGCAAGGGAAGAAATTAAACGAACACCCAACAATTATAAATGCTAGGATATTCGATTAACTTCTCTTCTCCTATTTCCACGTCTTCTTAATGGAAGAAATTCAACAGGCGTTCAATATTTTAATTTCAACAGCATACCTTAGAAACCCCCCAAGTTTTTCAACAAATCACCCATTCATTTGCCCAATTCTACAGTTATTGTGAAGCTGAATTGCTCCACGAATTCTAGGTTACACTATTTACATTTACACAAGAGAAAGAAAACAAGCATAATTTTAAATTTGGCATGAAATCAAGCCCGACATTCCAATACTTCTAGAACTTCAAATTCAAAACTCACTCATTTTGGTATTTTAAAGATTATCAATATGTTGCATCAACAGAGCATATGGGGCATTGTATCAATCCATTCTCATTGCAATGGGGGCACCTCACAACAACATTTTGATCATTGACAAGCTTACAGCTTCCATTGCACTCTAAACAGGGCACAAACCTCATTCCGCTGCACCCATCACAAACCTTTCCTGCCCCATCTGTTGAAACCTTGCACTGCGTGAACTGTTTAAAACATGACAGAGCAAAAAGGAACCCGTCGTTTACACATGCAGGTAAAGAACAAGTAAGTTCATGCTATATATAAGGGACAATTGTCCGCATTTGCAAAAAAAATGGTTAAAGTAGTAGAATAACCTCCAAAGTGGTCAAGACGCTACAGTATGAGTGAAAGTCGATGTCTTACCTGTAACGCCATGTATATATGCATTTCACAATTGCTAGAAGCAGATAAGCGATAGCTAGCCAGCACTCCACAGGTAGCAGCGCGCTGGAACTCGGGATGCAAACCCCATGAATGCAGCCACTTCATTTGGATTTCTTCCCCTCCATGTGCTAAATTGCTCCAAAATTGTCAACTATTTTTGGGTTGAAACATGCTTCACTCCCACTAAATTCCTGGAAGACTTTTGGCTATAAGAAACCATCTTTGAAATGAATGGGTAGGTGCATGCCAGGATTTTGCATCATAGGCAACCGAGAAACATAAAGGAAGGCTGTTGTCCTTGCTGCCACTCTATGACCTCTTAATTTTTATGAAAACCTCAATCTCTTCAAGCCCTCAAAGCTTCTTTTTGGGTTTGGCCTATTGAATTTTGAGTCCTTCATTGTAAAATTTCAATGCATTCTCATGTTGAAAGGCTCCAAAATCCAGCTCAAAAACCTTCCAATGGATGCACATAGCGAGTGCCATTTTCAATATTTCAATGGATTCTTCATGCTTCCTAAGCCTGCACTTGCAGCTAGGAGATGAAGGAATGAGATATCACAAGGGAAACTTGAAATAATTCCAAACCTACGACCAAATGACAAATTTAACCTGTATCTTGAACGTTGGTTAATTCTGCACAGCTTCAATCATTATGCGGAGCAAGCCTGTATTGATGAAGGCATCTTATGCAAAGAGAGGAGGATATATGACCGTAAACGAGAGTACTCTACCGGCAGAGCTCGACGTGGTCCATCTCCCAGTTCTCTACCGACGTGGTCCATATCCCAATTCACAGAGGACGTTGTGCATGTGGTTTTGCATGGATTCAACGTGGCTTTGGTCAATTGCATGTTTCGACACGTAATTCGTCTGCCTGTCAGTTAATGGAAACTACGTTTTAAAATAGAATTCGATGAAGCTAGGCGCGAGGGCTGGTTATAATGGTTAATTCTATTAAAATACTGAATAGAGAAGCAGAAACGACGAGGGCTTTTGTGTTTTAATTAAAATTAAAGCATCTGTTTAATTAATTAATGTGCATGGATTACATATTGTGCATGTTAAATTAATTTATTTACCAGGTCACTCTCTGGATTTTAGATACGTTAAATTATGGTTTCCTCTCTCCACATTGTGAGAGGTCTGCCATAAAAATTCGATATCATGGTTACAAGAGATGCAAGGCATTGCATGTTATGTCATAAAGAAAATTTCGATCCGAGTAATAATAAGGTCCCTAACAGAATGACCCCACAAATTCCCCGTTATATTCATAATCAACATATGGATTGAACGTTGCCGTCACCATAGTAGGCATTGATGATGGGTTTTGTAATGCGAGCTTTTAAGTATATCGTTGGCAAGATCAGTAAAATTTCTCAACATAAAACTCTTTCAATAATAGTAAGTAGATAAGAAAGTACAAAAGTTATATCACATCCCCTAAGATATTGAGCATCTTTTCAATAGCATGCAACCGTAGAAGTTTGAACCGTGCCAAAATTTTATATATATGGGGATGGGTTATATACCACATAATACCTATTCCACTTATAAATTATGTGATGGGTATTATACCAAAGAATAGAACCTTGCCAAAATTATTTATATATATATATATATATATGGGGATGGGTTATGCCACATAATACCTATTCCACTTGTAAATTATAACCAAATAATAGAACCGAGCCAAATTTTATATATGGTGATGGATTGTGCCACATAATACCTATTCCACTTATAAATTATGTGATGGGTTTATACCAAATAATAACCATCCCACTTTTAGAAGCAAAGTGCACCCTCTAGTATAAACTAGGATATTCTTCCAAATTATTAACCACACTAGATTACAATATATGCTTAGAAACTAGCATCTTAATCATTCAAAACATTACTTTAAATTCCACTATCCTTATGTAATGGATTGATGTGGAACATCACGTGTTGAATTACAAGTTTTATAATTTTCTTTTAAATTATAATATGTTAGAGGAGAAAGGAGGTACCAATGGGTAGGATAAACTATTCTCACAACAATGATATTAAATTATAGTCTTATAAGCTATAATTTCTCATTTCCTATTTATGCTAGTTTATAAAGAAACTTGCATATTTTTATAACATAAGTCAAGAATATTACTAGAAGTATGTAAGGAAGCTTGAATATGCTTGTTTTATGCTACATTGCAATAACCTAGATTGTATTTAAATGGACATTTTTTAATTCATTTTTGTTTTAATTTCTTTCAAATTGTAATTATATTTGTTTTATCATATATTTTTATAGCAAAATTATCCTATTGCTATATATTTTCAATCTCTTCTTAGGAGGCAGGTACTAAGCAACTTTGTTGCTTATTCCACTTGTTTTAAGATGCATTCTAAGAGAATATTCCATTGCTATATTTTCTTTTAAAGTTGTGAAAGTTTGATTTGATCAATCATAAGACATGTTCAAAAGTATAAAAGATTTCAGGTTGCGGATGGTGTACATTGAAATTTTACAAATTTTTTTTTTTAATGTTTTGAAAGTTTGATTTGATCAATTATGTTGGAAATATTAATAGCATGGGATGAAGAGTTTACTCTAGTATATAAGCCAGTCGAATTAAATTGTTAAATCTCTTTAATGTAAGTTGATCAAAGTCTTTTATAAGAAAAAGAAGAAGATTGTAAATCAAATATAGAATGCAGAGATAGACAGAGAGGAGAAGACAAGTGTGGAGAAGAAGAAGAAAAACTCCGTGAAGAGTTTGAAGCTCAAGCTTCTGTGTTTTGTGAAAGTGTTGAGAACCGAAGACCTCAAAAAAGTGAAACATCCTTGTAAATTTCCAAGTATGTATTTACTACTGTAAGTTTTTTGTCATGTCGTCACAAGAAATATAAATCCATAGTTTATGTTTTAATACAAGTTTTATTTAGCCGCACATATTCTCCAGATTCACCTGAGTGAATGTTGTGAATGTTGTTTACATTTATTGTTGAGCGAAAGACACAAACAATCCATATTTATTTCACCCCCTAGAAGTTCTAGATTTTATCCACATAAGTGTTCCACACAAATCTTATTTAATATTTGTTTATATAATATTGTGAGTGAGTTGCAACATAGTTGTGCCTAATTTTATCCCAGGTTACCACAGTGAAAAGTGTTTTCGCAGTAATTGCAAGTATCTTAGTCGCAAGATTTTTTCACAAAAGTAAAAAGGGGGAAATTTAAAAGGTGTGTTGCACAGTAACTCAAGTTAATTTCCCCAGCTCTAGTTTTCCCTAAAACTGATGTCTTCCACTTCTGGATCAAATATGTCGAGTTTACAAACTCTAATTTTTACACGAAAGAATTATGAGTATTGGTCTCTAACAATGAAGGCTTTGTTCAGAGGTCAAGATGTTTGGGAGAGGTCAAGATGTTTCAGATATAGTTCAGAATGGTTATACAAAACCAGTATATCAGGTGGCATATAATAAGCTCACACAAGATGAGAAAGATGCCTTGAGGTAACAGAGGAAAAAAGATGGAAAACCTGTGTTCTACATACACCAAGTCATGCATGAAAGCATACTCCCAAGAGTAGAAAGTACCGCTAAGTAAGCATGGGACACATTGGAGACTGCATACCAAGGCTTGGACAAGGTAAAGAATTCCAAGCTGTAGATTTTGAGAAGATCTTTTGAATCTATGTCCATGAAAGAATCAAGGTTAGTAGACTCGTTCTACACCAGAGTTGTTGGTTTAATGAATCAATTGAAATATCACGGAGAAACCATAGCAGACCAAAGGGTGGTTGAAATTTTTTTCCAGAAGTCTTCTCCCAAGATTTTATTCCTTGGTTGTGACCTTTGAAGAAAACAAAGATATGTTGGTGTTTACCATTGATGAGTTGCAAGCTTCACTCATCAATCATGAACACAAAATCAACAAAACAAGCATATAATTAGAATGTGCTTTTGCAGCACAATCATCCATAAACCGTTGTAGAGGAAGGGGCAGAAACACTTCTAGATTAAGAGGAAGAAACTTCTCAAGAGGAGGATGCAACAGTAGTCTCGCGGATGTCGCTGGTAGAGGACAGAATCAAAACCCAAGTCATCCAAGCAGTCACCGGTTTGATAAGTCAAAAATTCAATGTCATTATTGTAACGAATTTAGTCATTATGCATATGAATGCAGGAAGAATCAATGTGACCAAGGAAAGAAAAGCTAGAACCAATCGATGAACACCAGCACTTCGTCGAGCACAATGTTGATGGCATGTGCATCCCCAATCAAATGCAATACCATCCAAGAAATTCCGTGTGACATGGTATTTAGATTCATGCTACAACAATCATATGATTGGTAATTTAAATTTGTTTTCTAGTCTAGATAATTCAGTTCAAACTGATGTTACACTTGGAAACAATGTCCAAGTCATTGTTTTTGGAAAAAGGTATTGTTGGTATTCTAACCAAACAGGTGGAGCATAAGTATATTCCTGATGTTTAATATGTCAAAGGTCTGAAACATAATTTGTTGAGTATTGGACAACTGATACAAAAGGGTTACAAAGTCTACATGGAAGAAAATCATTGTGTGATTAAAGACATGCATCCAAGCAACCAACTGATAGAAAAAGTTACAATGACAAGCAATCACTTGTTTCCATTGAGGATAGTTCCAGATGATACAAGAGATGCATTCAAGGAATAAAGTAAAGAATAAGTCGTACAGTGCGACAAGAAAGAAAATGACAGCGCCGAAATTCGAGAAGCATTTCAAACAGAAGTTTGGGATGATTCCTGGCTATAGCATTTCATATTTGGACATCGGAATTTTGGTGGGTTGAAGCTATTGCACAGAAATAACATGCTAAAAGGATTGTCATTGATCGACAAACCAGACATATTTTTTGAAGGCTACATTTTTTGAAAGAAACATAGATATACTTTCCAGTTGGAAATTCATACAAAGCGTGCACACCACTTGATATTTGTGGCCAAATGCAGACATCATCTATTGGTGGGTGAAATTATTTTCTTACTTTTATTGATGACTACTCAAAAAAAACATGGGTATATTTTTTGAAACATAAATCTGAAGCATTTAGTTGTTTTCAGCAGTTCAAGGCACTCGTCGAGAACTCGAGTGGACACTGCATCAAAATCCCAAGGACATATAAAGCAGTGAATATGTTACAAATGAATTTCTATTTTTTTGCAAAACCCATGGCATACGGAAGTAATTCACTGCACGATATACACCTTAGTAGAACAGTGTCGTAGAGAGAAACAACATAAGCATTATGGAGATGGCACGCAACATGTTGGAAACCAAGTATTTTCCAAATGAATATTGGGCTGAAGCAGTTGCAACTGTTGTATACATTATGAACCGATGTCCGACAACGAGCATGAAGAACAATGTTCCTCAAGAAGCATGGACAACATGTTGGTTGTGTTGCATATGCTCATGTGTTAAATTAGCTGAGAAAGAAATTAGACAACAAGGGACATAAATGTATTTTTGTGAGATAATCTGAAGACACAAAATCATACAATTTGTATAACCCTATCGCAAGGAACGTGACCATCGGTCGTGATGTTCAATTCGTCAAGAATGAATCACGGGATGGAACCATCAAGAAGAATTTCAATATTGTGTTGAATGTCGAGCATGACGACATGGCGAAGGAAGTGGTTGAAATACCACAGGTAAGTCAACCGGTCGCAGCACCGCAGACTCCCATGACACCGCGACATGGTTCAACACAAGGAACATCGTCACAAGTCACAACTCAAGCTACGCCAATAAGCACACCAAGAGGACAACATACTCCATCAAGCAGTTTGTTGAGGTCAACATGAACATATCTAGTGAAGACAAGAATTTCGCGTGAAATGTATGAAGTTGGTACACCAAATTCCTTCCTCTCTTTGCATTATTTTCTCAAATAGATGATTTGTTAACATTTGAGGAATTTGTCGAAGATGAAGTATGGGCACAAACCATAGATGAAGAAATAGAATGTATTGAGAAAATCCAACATGTGAACTCATTGATGTACCAAAATATAAAGATGTAATCAATGTCAAATAAATTTACAAGACCAAGAAAGATGTTGATGGGAATGAAGAAGCACAAGGAAATAATGGTAGCAAGAGGGTTCACACAACAGCCCGACATAGCTTTCAATGAAACCTTTGCATCAGTCGCACACATGGATACAATCAGAACAGTTTGGTCATCGGTGCACAAAACAAATGGCATGTTTATCAAATGGATGTTAAATCGGATTTTCTGAATGGATATCTAGATGAAAAAGTATATGTGGAACAACCACAAGGCTATGAAGTTCCAGGACAAGACAACAAAGTGTACATGCTGAAAAAGGTGCTATATGGTTTGAAGCAGGCTCCAAGGGCTTGGTACAATCACATTGATTCCTATCTCACCGAGAATGGATTTCACATAAGTGAAAGTGAACCCACGTTGTACACAAAAATTAATGTGAAAGGTAACCTGTTAATTGTCTATATGTATGTAGATGATTTAATATTTACTGGCGATTTTGGCATAAAAGAATTTAGAACAGTCATGGAAAGTGAATTTGAAATGACTGTTTTGGGCCTCGTGAAGTTTTTTCTCAGCATTGAAGTCCAAAAGTTTGAAAGTGGTATTTTTATATCACAGTCAAAGTATGCAAGTACAATTTTAAAAAGATTCAATATGTTTAATTGCAAGGAAACTGCAACACCAATAATAACAGGTTTGAAATTAAGCAAAGATGATGATGGATCAAGTGTAGATCCCACGCTATTTAAAATGTTTGTTGGCACCCTTATGCATTTAATAGCAACAAGAATCGACATCATGTAGGGAGTAAGTCTAATCTCAAGATTCATGGAGTCACCAAACCAATCTCATTGGAAAGCAGGTAAAATAATTATGTGGTATGTAAGTGGCACAAAATACCTTGGCATAATGTATTCAACATCAGAAAAATTTGAACTCATTGGATACATCAAGAGTGAAAATGGAGACAACACCAATGACATGAAAAGCACATATGGGTACACATTTCATTTTGGTACAGGTGTTGTTCCGTGGGCTTCGGAAAAAAAAAACCATAGTAACTTTGTATTCAACAGAAGAAGAGTATGTTGCAGCTACATGCATTGCATGTCTAGCCGTTTGGATGTAGAGAATGTTGAAAGACCTGTCACAGAACCAACAAGAACCAACAACCATTTTCTGCGCCAACAATTAAACCATTGGTTTATTGAAGAATCATGTGTTTCACAAAAAAACCAAACACATCGATACAAAGTATCATTTCATAAAAGAATTTGTGAACAAAAAAAAAATATTGTTTAGAATTTTGCAGGTTTGAAGATCAGCTGGTAGACATATTTACAAAACCATTGGCAAGGGATACGTTCCAATATCTACGAGGTTATCTAGGAATGAAAAATTATGTACAGTGAAATCTGTCATGAACAAGGCAAGTTTCGTCTCTGAATCATTTTGTAATATTTTTGTTTTAAAATTCTGATCTACTCATAATTAAGGGGGAGTGTTGGAAATATTAATTACTCGCTAATCTAAATAGCACATCATCCAACTCTATCAGATTCTGTATCAAGCCAGTATTTATCAAACAGTCTGACATGATGAAGAGTTCATGTCTCTCGTATATAAGCTATTCGAATTAAATTGTTGAAGCTAAGTTTCTATGTAGATAGTTATTACAGTCTTTAATGTAAGTCGGTAGAAGTTTTTTATAAGAAGAAGAAGAAGATTGTAGATCAATATAGAATGCACAAGTAGAATATAATAGACAGAGACAAAGAGAAATAGATAGAGAGGAGAAAAGAAGTGTGGAGAAGAAGAAGAAAAACTCTCTAAAGAGTTTGAAGCTCAATCTTCTTTGTTTTATGAAAGTGTTGAGCCAAAGCTCTGTAAAAGGTGAAACATCCTTGTAAATTTCCAAGTCTGTATTTATGACTGTAAGTTCTTTGTTATGTCATCACAAGAAATATAAATCCATAGTTTATGTTTTAATACAATTTTTATTTAGCCACGCATCTTCTCCACATTTACCTGAGTGAATGTTGTTTACATTTACTATTGAGTGAAAGACACAAAGAATCCATATTTATTTCACGATGTAAAAGTTCTAGTTTTTATCCACATAAGTGTTCGACACAAATCTTATTTAATATTTGCTTATATAATATTGTGAGTGAGTTGCAATATAGTTGTGTTGAAGTTTATCCCAGGTTACCGCAGTGAAAAGTGTTTTCATATCCTAAGTCTTTAAACTAGGAAATATAAAGTTGTTTTGTCGAAGTGAAAGTTGGTTGCATAGGAGATGGTTGGAACCTAAATCGTGTCGCACTAAAATTCAGTCGAAGCCAAGTAAGTATGTCACGATAAAAGTGAATCGGGTGAAAAGTCGATCACAGTAAATCTGTTCCAGTAATTATGTCACAAGTATTTTAGTGGAAAGATTTTCCGCAAGAGTAAAAATGTGAAAAGTAAAAGGGTGTGCTTCGCGGTAACTCAAGTTAATTTCCCCGTCATCGTTTTCACGAGAAATATGAATACATGTTCAAAGGTATAAAAGATTTCAGGTTGCTCATGGTGTATATGGAAATTTTATTGTTGCAGAGAAGGAGAAGAAAAAAAATACAATACAAAGACGAATAAAGAAGAAAAATGACGATATCATTTCAAAATTCAAGGAAGACACATTGAAAGAGTGAAGTAAATATTTTAAAAGAGATGAAAACCAATGGGGAAAACACAATTGGAGTTAAAAAATGACCCAATCAAACAATATTTCTATTTTATGGATCAAAACCGGATTCAAGAAAAAAGATTATATTTTACGAATCCAAAAAATGGATTCAAGCAAAAGATAAACAAGGGTGTACGTAACCTATTTACTTGAAGTAATTTGACCATAAAAGAAGGCCAAGATAATGCAATTATATTATAGGATAAGATAAGAAAAAGAATGTGCATACAAGAATGGAAAACTAAATTAGCGCACAAAAGAGAAGGGAATGGGAAATGGAAAACCACCGTTGTAAGAAAGCCAAGATAATGTAATATTTGCAATTATATTATAGAATAAGATAAGAAAAGAATGTGCATATAAGAATGGAAAACTAAATTAGAGGAGAAAAGAGAAGGGAATGGGAAATGCAAAACCATCTTTGCTGGATTTCCCATTATTTCAAGGTCTTTTGTATCTCATTGCATTTAATTTGTTGAAGAGATTTCGATATAGGTAAACACTTTTGATAGTTGAAGAGCTTTTGGTTTATGTGATTCAATGCAAGGCAGTGTTCAAAAAGCTGAGAACTATGTATTGTACTTAAAATATTGTCAAAATTGAGCAACCATTGCATGTAGATTTTCTTATTTGTGTTTTAGGGTAAATTTATGGTGTCCATTATGTTTTTTATTAATTTTTTTTGTTCATTTTTGTATTTGATGTCACTGTTTTAATGTGAGTTAGCTCTATTTTAACGTTTCTATGGTTCATGGGATGGTTTAAACATTCATTCTAAGTTGTTGTGTGAGGTTGTTTTCATGCTTTCAAATGTTTTTGCAAAATACAATTGTCAACACCTTTAAAACTATCACTGTCTAATCCAATATGAATTATGAGATGAATGGATCTCATCCAAGGGTTCTTGGAATTTTATAGGTAGTTTCTAATTTGAAAATTTTAATAATATTTAACACTTGGGCACTTTTGTCATTAGCAAGGAGAATTACTCTATTGCTTGGGCATTTTTTCCATTAACTAGGGTACTTTGCATTGCTTAAGTTGGTATGTGATTACATGGGATGTTTGCATTCCTCATTGGGTCATTATCTCTTTATCTCAACATTTTTAATCATTGTTGGGAGAATTTTATTTTTACATAGATGAGTGGCTTGTAGGGAGAAATTGAGGAGCTCGGGATGAATTTAGAATTGTCTTGGCATTTTTATAATTGTTGGGTAAATTTAGAAGTCCCTGGCTCATTTTTATATTTGTTGGGTGATTAGAAGTGCCCTGAGCACTTTTTATCATTGTTGGGAAATTTTAGAAGCATTTGGGTGTTTTTATAGTCTTGGGCATTTTTAAACATTGTTGGGAAAATTCCATTTTCCTCTTTGGTTGAGTGTTGTACATCTTTGTTGGGGCATCTTCTCTTCTTAGGATTTATAATTATTTGGTTGTTGAGTATAATGTGCCCCATCACTTTTTTTTATCGTCTCGTCATCGGAATGATATTAAGGACGGACTACATGTTGAGTATGTTTCAAGATACATCATTGTATTTTACTACATGTACATCTTCCTTGTTGAGCTAATTCAATCTCACTTGAATGTTTGGTGTCCTCTTGTAAGGCCATTTAGTGTAATATGCTTTATCCTCCTTATTTGTTGAGAAAAACAAAACTCATAGATTATGCTATTGGGAAATTAGTCATAAACGTTAAGAAGTTGATCTGAATATAGCCATGTCTACAGGGATAATTTTAGGGGCGAATTTTATCCCGGTGGGATATTTTTCCATGTTTTTCTCCCAAAAAACATTCGCCATTTTGCATTTTTTGAAGCCCTGTTTAGCCCAATTTTGATGCGGTAAAATTATTTCACCCTAAAAATCGCCAAATTATTATATAAATGATATAAAATCCTTGGAAATTAAAATATTTTTTGAAAAATATCACCAATAATTTTATAGTTTGCATTTTAAGAATTGGTAATATTCGACAACATTTATACACTTTTAAATAAGTATGGTTCCTTAAAATCGTCCCTGCCTACCTCAGAAGTACTGTTGAATTTCCTTGATAGTTGCTAATTGAGTAGAAGATTGTCATAAATATAGAGAGGGTTAGTCTCACGTTAGTCTGAGTTAAAATCCAACTAATGTAGAATCCTTTAAAAAATAATTGGTTTCTAGTGTCTCTTACTATTTAACTTGGTGCAAGGAAGAGGGTTTTCCTATGGGTGGCATCTCCAAACATCATAAGGAGTGAGAACTCAGTATAGCTTGAGTTCCATGATAAAGCTTGGGCATATTTCTATAATCATCTAATGGAAAATCACAGTAGCTATAAGAATTGAAGTGCTTGGATGGAAAGTTGGAATTAGGTTACATTAAAAATTGTAGGATGCATCCCAACTAGAGAAAGAATAGAACCAAGGTCTTTGTATAAGACTAAGAACAATGAACAAGAGTAATTTTCCACATAATATTTTTGTTGATGAGTTGAGTGTACTATAAATCCCTTAGTTACATATTACTTAGTTGGATATAGGTTGCCTGGAAGTGTCCCTCCCCCCTTCCCCTGCTCCAGAAGCTGGATTCAAGCTGAAGGTATGCCGAAGCTCACCCAAATCATGCTTACTTTTTGCTTTCGTACAGGGTCAATTTGTAAGAGCATGATTTGGTGAGATTTATCAGGATCCCTTCTTCTATGTGGAATCAATAGGGAAGCGATCACTTTAGCATTGCTTCCATATGCTTCCTTAATTGATTCCCATAACTTCTAACTAGCATTTAAAAATGCTCATTAGAGGAAATTTGAGGTCTAAAATGGGACTCTTAAGGAAAATGATAAAATAATAGTTAAAATAATGAAATAATAGTTAAAATAATAAAACAATAGTTATTAATTTTAAAGGAAGAATGAAAAAAAAAACTATTTTTTTTGTTCGTATTTTCGACATATCTCCCTGTGTTTTTACTCAAATTCCAAGCAAGAGATCTCGTTGGATGCGGAATTTAATCCTGCATCCAACGAGCTCTCCTTCTTGAAATTTGAGAAAAAACATAGGGAGATATGTCGAAAATAGGAACAAAAAAAGTAATTTTCCTTTTATGACAAGTATGTCAATTCAACCCATTAGAGGAAATTTGGGGTCTAAAATTGGCCTTGTAAGAAAATGCGCCAACAATAAATTCTGTGAGTTGGAATTCAAGAACCAATAGAATTTCAATAAAATGAGTCAACCATAATGGTTGAATTGACATATTTGTCATAAAAGAAAACTACTTTTTTGTGTTCGTATTTTCGACATATCTCCCTGTGTTTTTACTCAAATTTCAAGCAGAAGAGCTTGTTGGATGTGGAATTTAATTCCGCATCCAACAAGTACCCACACTGCATACTTTTGATGGACCCCGCTGCCCCAAAAACAAGAAATACCTAAAAAAAAATGTGATCATGACATCAACATCACGTTTTTTCAGGTATTTCTTGTTTTTGGGGTAGTGAGGTTCATAAAAAGTATGCAATGTGGGTACTCGTTGGATGTGGAATTAAATTCCTCATCCAACGAGCTCTCCCTCTCAGAATTTGAGTAAAAACACAAGGAGATATGTCAAAAATACGAACACAAAAAGTAGTTTTTTTCATTCTTCCTTCAAAATTAATAACTATTATTTTATTATTTTCCTTAGGAGGCCCATTTTATACCTCAAATTTCCTCTAATGATTATGGTTGACTCATTTTATTGAAATTCTACTAGTTCTTGAATTCCAATCCACAAAATTTATTGTTGGCGCGTTTTCTTATAAGGCCCATTTTAGACCCCAAATTTCCTCTGATGTCAGATTGGAAAATAGTTATCATCGCTTTGGTTAGTGCTCCACATCAACCCATGGAAATGAGAAGGAAAAATACCATGGGATCCCCGATTGGATGTTGGAGGGGAGGAAAATGGATATGGGGGATAAATCTGTATTCTACGCACTCATTTGCACTTTGCAATGCTTGAGAAGAGAAGAGAAGAGAAGCCAGGAGAGGAGAAGAGAGGAGAAGAGAAGGTTTCCATCAATATTGGATTTTTCTTGAAGATTGAAGAAGGTTTTCACACATTACCATTTGAGAGCCAAAGAGGTAGGCTCTAAAATTTAAAGTCTAAACCCTTTCTTGTTGATTTTCTTTGTGGTTGAACATTTGAAGTTTTAAGTTTGATGATTGATCTATATTTGAATGTCTGGAATCTATAATTTAGAATGTATATGTTCCTCTCCTACTCTTTCCCATGCATCTTCCCTCATTCTATTGCAGGGAAACATGTTAAATATCTAGTTCAACTTCCAATTTTGAAAAAACATGATGATGACTCGGTGATTTATTTTGTTAGTTCCATTTTTTCTTTTCATTATGGCGATTGGAAACTAGAGGTGGAATGAGGAAGAGGATGAAGAAGTCGATAGTGGGACATACTGTGGGAAGGAGTAGGAGGTGGAGGAGGAAGAGGAGCACGAGGAGGGAATCCGAAAGAGAAGTAAAGAGGACCTACCACCCTTGTGAAAATATGTCATAAAGTAGGGAGGAACCAAAGGGGGTGGAACCTCCAAATTTGTTTTCGCACATTGTAAAAATACTTACACAAGTTTATTTACCCATATGAGAAGGGAACATACCATGTGATGAAAGAAAAACTATAAGATTTTGTGGTTTCCCAAATGTTCCATCAACACAAAGAGGCATGTATAAGAAGGAACAATTTGAATCAAAAAAAAATCAAAAGGATCAACGGTTGACCATGACACCTCAAGCTCACCGAGAACTAGAGGCCCATCAACCCAAGGTAGTGGATTCTCTCCCGTGGAGTCACACAAGAAAATATCATATTTCCTTAACTAAGGTGGTAGTGACGGCTTGTATGAAAAAGTGTTCTACTTTCTCTATGTATGTGGCATACCATTCAATTTTCTTCTCTCAACCTATTGGCATGAAATGGTATAGTACGTCCACACTGCTCCAACAACATACAAGGGCCCTGAGTATGACAAAGCTAGAATTATGGGGCTTGAGAAGGAAAAAGAGAAGATCCAAAATGTTTTTGGGAAATTCC
This sequence comes from Pseudotsuga menziesii, assembly GCA_001517045.1. Taxonomy (NCBI): domain Eukaryota; kingdom Viridiplantae; phylum Streptophyta; class Pinopsida; order Pinales; family Pinaceae; genus Pseudotsuga; species Pseudotsuga menziesii. Next base: position 176,840 of record LPNX010185489.1, read on the forward strand.
TAAATGATTGGGTTTAGTATGGGGCATCGACTATATCATATGGTTATACAAACGTAAAAGGAAAGCCATTGATAAATTTTCTTGGTGTATCTTCAACTACCGTGGTCTTCCTTTTAGCCCATGATTACTCAGATAAATTCAATACTGACATGAACATTGAATAACTCATACTCATAACCATTGAAGCTATTGATCCATACAATTTCATCCAATTCATAACCGATAACGCTACTTGGAAACAAGAACAATCATTGAAGATAAATACCCCAACATATTTTGGACCAGGTGTTTGGTTCACACATTGAACCTTTTTATTCATGGCATCATTAAGTTGAAGGAGAATGATTACAAATGGATTGGTGAACTGTACAAAAAGGGAAAGTACATGATCTACTATTTATTACCAACCCTAGAAATGCTCATGACATTTTTTGTAGTCACTCAAAGTTGGAGCTATTGAAGATAACAACGACTAGATTTTCTAGCTACTATCTCACCTTCAAGAACCTTTGGAGGTAATAGAGGTATTTTATAGCATGGTATTAAGTGAATCATGGGAGGTCTTGAAACATAGGGCTACATCCACATATGACGTGTGCTTTCTTCTCAGGAGGTGGATGACACCATTCTTGATGGTCAATTTTGGGCAAGTGTCAAGTATGTTTTGCAGTTCACAAAGCCCATTTATTACATGATTTAGTTTGCGGATACAAATAAGCCAATGATTGGGGAGGTGTATGACTAGATGGATAGCATGTTGGCACAAATTAAAGATATTGTTGAATATAAAGATCCCATCTTGTATGATCATATTCACAGACATGTGGTCAAAAGGTTGGAACATCTCAATGTTCTGTTGCATGTCTTGGCATATGTATTAAAACCAAAATATTATTCTTTGTCTTGGTTGGCCAAACCAACACCTAGGGGTGCAGCTAGGAAAAATCCCCACATAGATCCAGAGGTACAGGTTGGACACATGGATGTTATAGATGAGCTAGTCCTTGATGAAGAGGATTGTGACTTATTGTGTTGTGAATTAAGCAAATACATTAGTGAAGTTGGTATGTTTGGTACTTTTCATGTAATCAATGATCGAGATAGGGTGCTTCCTATCAAATGGGCGGACATGCATGGCTCAACATGCCCACGCTTGAAAAAATTGGCAATTAGAGTGCTTTCACAAGTGGTTAACAATTCCTCTGCATAAAGGTGTTGGAGCACCTATAGGTTCATCCACTTACTATTCAAAGAAATCGATAAAATGAAAACTAAGAAGAAAGCTTAGTTTATGTACGTTACAACATGAGGATGTTGACTCATTATTGTGAGTTGGAAAAAACTGATAGATCACATGTCACTTGGGACAACAATATGAAGGGGCATAACTTGGACAAAGGTGCCTTATCTGTATAGCGCTTGGAGGAATAGATTTCAGGTGATGAGGATGACCATGTAAAAGTAGCAACAATGCCACCACCATCTTCTACCTTGTTTTGAGGTACAGCTTCTTTTCTTAGAGGTTCAACTTCACGACCGCCATCTATGTCGGTGAAAGGGGGGTCGTGTAGGACCAAGTATTAGACGTGGCTCAACGTTGGTGGCTATTGGATAGGATAATTTCACTCCCATTGTTCATAGAGAACGTGAACATAAAATATAAATTAATACTATTTAATTAAGAACAACTTTTATAGAGGGGGTAGCTTGAAAAAAACAAAAAATAAATTTTGGTTTGCTAATATAGTATGTAATAAGTTATGACGGTTTAGTAAAGACATTTTGGCACAATTATGAATATGGAAAGACGATTCATCTATCTATTTTTCCAATTTCATAACTCATTCTTCTATTAATCAAAATATTATTTCTCATTTAGTAGGATTGTTGGAAATTTTATGATTTGATAAATGCTTGACTTGTTGATTGATTTAAAATGAGGTTTATGAAGTGCATGTTGTAACCCTCCTGGGTCCCATCATGATGATGAAGGTTTAGTAAGTGTATCCCTTTGTATTATTTTTGAAACCAATAGTTCCCATGATGATAATTGTGAACATGGAGAGGATAGATATAGCGAAAGGTACGTTTTTATTTAACTATTTTAAAATTAGATTATATATAATGTAAGAATTAAGATTACTTTGATAAAAGAGGGTATTAAACTATTAAAATGTTTTAGACTAATTAAATTAGTTCAATAAATAAAAGAGATGAATGTCTTTTATTTAAAAAAAAAGAAAAAAAAGTTATTGAAAATTATTTTCAAAATAAAAATAAAATATAAGTAAACTTATATAAATAAGTAAAAATTAGATTATCAATAATATTAAAAATTGTGAAATTGCAAATTAGATATTTATATCTTAAAATCTTGAAATTTGTGAATTTGCAAACTAAAAAATTATTAGTATAGAGTAACTAAGAGGGATCAAATCTCTTAAGCTGCAAACACTTTTTTAGAGTGGAAATGTGTAATCCAATTTATATGGTTTTAGTTTGTCTAACTTATGTTGTTTTATACATATGTAATTCTAAACTATTTAAATTTAGTTTGAGCCAACATGTTATTTTTAATAATACACATCTCTCCCCTACTCGGCTATAGAATGCACCTCTTCCGCGCAATAAATTACAATATACATAAATAGATGTGATTTATTTTTGAAAAAACAATATAACTTACATTATAAATAAATAGATGTGAGTTTGTTGAATTGTTTGTATTACTTTGACATCCATACTCAATATAATTAATATATAAATCATTTTTTAAATACTAGATTATTTTTAAAATCACAAAGTTAACTTACAATCAATTAAATCATAATTACAAATATTTATAAAACAACTTACAAATAATAATAACATAATCCAAAATTGGTACTATTTTTTAAAAAGAAAATTAGTAAAAAATTAAAAATAAAGGAAAATACATTGAATATATGCTACCTATAACCTTAATAATAAAAGTGTTGTTATAGTTAAAAAAATTTATTAAATATTTAAAAATCAAATTATTTTGTTATAAATAATAATAAAATAAAATTTGATATATTAAATTTTAAATTGTAAATATATTTAGTTATAAAAAGCTTTATCCATCTTTTTTATTAATTATATAATATCTAATATAAATTAGTAAAAAACTTCTCAATGGTTGGTGTCAAGAATATGTATGAGAATAAAATATAATAAGCATGAAATTCACATGAAGTATAAAATTTTAATATATAAAATTTTAAATTCTGAATACATTTTCTTATAAAAAGAGTTACCAATCTTTTCTTATTAATTATATAGTATCCAATTTAAATTAGTAGTATTTTATTTTCATGTTTTTGACAACAACCATTGAATTTTTTTTAATAGATAAATATAATAAGTATTAAATTATTAAATGTTTGAAGTAGTATCCTTACCGTTTTGAAAGTGTGTTGTACTTATTATATTTAACTACTTTTTCACAATTAAATTGAACAATATTATCGGTTATAAAAAAAACATAACTTTTCTAGTTACAATCATTTGTATGTAATTAAATGCTTGAGTATATAAAATAAAATAAAAAAATTAATTTTTCATTAGATATTGTTTCTACTTTCTACCATCAAATACGATAGCCATCTTATCAGCAGTAGAACTCAAGTGATTAGCTTTACTGATCTGCAATACATATATTGGATATCACACTACTTTACAACGTTTATTGTTTCTCGCATCGCCACGTCTGATAATGGAATTTTAAATTTTACAGTAAAATCAATGAGATAGTGTTTTGGTATCATCACATACATTTGTTCGTACTTGCTTTTCATAGTGTGAAGCAGAGACAAAATTGTAGTAGACATCGCAATAGTATGAAGATATCTTTGATTATAAAAATAAATATAATATTCTAAATGGATTCCAGAAGGGACAGAAGATGGCGAGAGGATGGCCGGAAGACGGAAGATGGCGAGAGGCTTCGTAGGGCGAGGAAGTTTACCGAGATTGCCGCGTGGTGTGCTCTCGAGGTACTTCATGAGCTTGGATTCCGTTTCTTCTGCGTGTGTTTAAAATTTCAGACTGTGGGTAATGGAATTCGATGGGAATACGTTTCTTTTTGCTGATTAAAAAATGAGTCTGTCAAGTGTATTTTATGTTATAGACCTGGAGGTCATTAATAAATCCTTATCTGGAGGTTCACTTAACCGCTTGATAACGTTGTACATTGTATTCATGCACTATCCAGACCAATGTTTTGCTTGCAGCGCTATCCAGACCAGACAAATCAACAAAAGTCTTTTTCCACCAACTAGGCTACGCTGTCAGGTATTCGCAACCGACACCATAGCTTTTGCCATGGGATCCAGTTTGTTAAAATATAAAAAGGATCGCCATCGGATCCAATTTGTTAAAATATAAAAGGGATCGAATCTTCCCTTCCGTTCCTCTCTTACAGTTTTATCAAAAATCTTATTAGGGTTTAGTGTGCACCAAACTCTGGTGTTGGTGCATAACCCTGGGGAGAGCTCCGAGCTTCTTTATGCTTTTCTCATATTGTGCGATCATTATTTTTTTATCGCATTCCTTTCTGTATTTGCCAGTCAAACTCTAGGGAAATTACCTGAATTCAGCCATAAGGGCCCCATGGCTCCATCAAATATAAGTTCATTATAAAATTATAATGATATATCTCCAAGATAGAGATGATCACAAAAATCAATCTAAAACTCTAATTAAGATGAAGTCTTCAAACCTAAGAATATTTCAACTCCCTACAAATCTATTCAAGTAAATAGGTTTAAATGTGCTTCAAATAGCCATAATGTAAATAACATGCACGTAAAACATAAGTCAAATTAATAGAAGGCAACCCTCTTGCACGAGATAGATCACCATCTAAAAATTCATGGAAATGGAGACAACCTTTAATAATGTTTAGAGCTCTCTTAGATAGGGAGTCAACCTGTAAATTAAACTTCCAACGAATATGCATTATTTGGAGTTTCAAAAAAAGTGGAAGAAGTTCAATAGTTCTACCAGTCCAAGTTCAATAGTTCTACCACGCCAATTGCTCAGAGAGAACAAGGTTTGAATATACCCTTGGATCAGTTGATGATGACCAAGGAGTCACCAAAGATTTGCAATGAGTTAATATCATTCAACCAAGAGAAGTATAACAAAACCCATAGAGCAAGTAGCTCGACTTTAGTATTTGTGGCTGGTCCACAACCAAGCATGACGTGAAAATAATGACCACCGTTAATTTTGAGTATAGCTCCACAAGCACCTACCCCCTTTAGCAACTCCATCAAATTATCCAATGGCAACCCCCACCATGTACTCGGCACCTTTTGGTCTTCTAGTTTTTTCAATAGCCTTATCTAGATAGTATCCAATGTACATGCCCATACATTTCAAGATGCAGCTTTGAGAATTTGGTGTAAGTTCTTGAAAAGTAACATGATTCCTTATTATTCGTGCCATTTAATTGTTCATTTTGTATTTGCACAAATCTTTCCTTATTAGCATTCAATTTCAATTCTTCGTTCTTCATTCTCCATTCTTGGTTCTTCTCTCTCTCCTTTGACATCAATGGAAAAGGGATACTCTTAGTATTTGACTCTGCTTGTATTCATGCTTCTTGATTCATTTTCATCTTACTTCTATGTCACATATATTCATTTGTATGTCAATTACTGACTTCAAATCACTGATGCACACAAGGAAATCTTAATTGATAAGTTTCATTAATCCACCTATTGTTGCACATATTTCCATTTTCCATTCTACATAGATTTGGCATATTCGATATAATGTTTTTTTCTCGAATTACGATTTTTCATTTACGACCCATGTACTCACAATATTCTCACTTAATTTGACATTGTTGAAAACAAGGTTGTATATTGAATCACACTCTAAATAATGTACAGAAGAGGCCTATATATATAGGATAATAATACAGACAATATATGTACATAACCAATGTCGAACAATACTACATATATAATCTAACAGCTCCCCTCAAGCTCAAGGTGGAGTGCGAGAGACCATCTTGAGTTTGGACACAAGATCATGAAAACGCCCCGGAGGATGTGACTTTGTAAAGATGTCCGCGAGCTGATCACGGGACGTGATAGAATGAAGCTGTAGTGAGCCCTGAAGAAGATGATGACGGACAAAATGACAATCAATCTCAATATGTTTGGTATGTTCATGAAAAATATCATTATGAGCAATCTGAATAGCACTCTTGTTGTCACTGTATACAGGAGTAGAAAAAGAAAGAGAGACACCCATATCTTGTAACAACCATCGTAACCAAAGAAGCTTCAAGGTAGTGTCAGCTAGAGCACGATATTCTGCCTCGATGCTAGAGCAAGCAACAACAATTTGTTTCTTACTTCACCAAGAGATAACCGAAGTCCCAAGTAGGAAACAATAACCAATGGTAGAGAGACGATTTGTCGGATCAGCTGCCCAATCAGCATCAGTATAAGCATGCAGCTGAAGAGAAGATTGAGAGGAAAAATAGAGCCCATGAAATAATGTTCCCTTCAGGTAGCGAACAATGCGGAGGACAGCTGAGAAATGAGTGGAGCAAGGAGCAGCCATAAACTGACTCACCTGATGGACAACATACGAGATATCAGGCCGAGTGACAGTAAGGTAGACAAGACTGCCAACTAAATGCTGATAGAAGGTAAAATCACGAAGAGGCTTTCCATCACCAGGAGTGAGATGAGTATTAAGCTCATTCGGAGTGTCGACAATCTTACTATCTATGAGATTGGCCCGGGAAAGCAGATCAGAGATATACTTGGCTTGTGTCAAGTAATAACCATCAGAAGAAGAAGAGATCTCAAGACCAAGAAAATAGCTGAGAGGGCCAAGATATTTCATCTCAAAGTGCTGACTGAGGAACTGTTTAAGTTCCTGAATACCAGTGATGATCATGTCATCAACATATAGTAGAAGAAGTATGGTACCTCGGTCTGTGCGGTGAATAAACAAGGCTGAATCATATGAGCTGATGGAGTAGCCAAGGCTAGAGACAACAGCGCTAAACTTAGCAAACCATCCTCAAGGAGCCTGCTTAAGTCCATATAGAGCTCTACGGAGAAGGCAAACCTTGTTTGTAGGATGAGATAATCCAGGAGGTGGCTGCATATAGATTTCTTCACTTAAATCACCATTAAGAAATGCATTCTTGACATCCATCTGACAAAACGACCAATGTCGAGAGGCTGCAACAGCCAGCAGAGCACGCACAGAAGAGTGGCGAGCAACTGGAGAAAAAATCTCCTCATAATCCACACCGTACTCCTGAGTAAAACCTCTGGCCACAAGTTGAGCCTTGTACCTGTCAACAGTACCATCGGAACAAGTCTTGATTTTGTAAACCCACTTACACCCAACCACAGAATTTCTAGGAGGCAAGTCAACCAGATCCCATGTATTGTTCTTGTTTAAAGCATCAAGTTCCTCTTTCATCCCAGCATGCCAAAGAAGGTTAGTGGAGGCTTCACGAAAGGAGTGAGGCTCATGCAAGGTAGCTAAGGCATGAAAGCAATGAAAATCCTATAAATGGGATGGGAGGGATCTTACTCGGGTGGATCGACTAAGGTCAGGTAGTGGAGTGCAGATCGGATCCTCAGATGGAACAAAACCTGGGGACGCAGGCGGAGCGGCATCGAGAGCATCAAATGACTGTTGTTCGAGCGAGGTAGACACTGGAAAGACATTGCTAGTGGGAGTTGGAGAAAGAGGAATCTCAAGAAGTGTAGTAAAGGGAGGGAAGGATGGCATGTTGAATTTGCCGACTTCGTGGAATAGTCGATGCTCCCAAAAAACTAAATGACAGGAGATGTGAAGATGATGAGAGATAGGATCATAACACTAGTATCCTTTTTGTTCCACTCCATATCAAAGAAAATAGCACAACCGAGAGCGAGGCTCGAGTTTGGTGTGCTCATGAGGTTGAAGTAAAACAAAACATGCAGAACCAAAAACACGAAGATGATGATACGAGGGGACAGAGCCAAACAACCTCTCGTGAGGAGTGTAATTATCAAGGATAGGGGTAGGCAACCTATTGATTGTGTAGACAGCCATGAGAGTAGCTTCACCCCAAAATGGGGTAGGAAGAGATGTGGAAAGAAGAAGAGCATAAACAATGTCTAAAATGTGCCTAAGTTTGCGTTCAACTTGACCATTTTATAGTGAGGTGCCAGGACATGACAAGTGAGAAATAGTGCCATAATGCTTGAGGATGGCTTGTAAATCATGTTGAGTATATTCTAAAGCATTATCAGAACGAAAAGCTTTAATGGGTTTTGAAAATTGGGTTTCAACCATTTTTGCAAAAGTGCGATAAATATCCAATAATTCAGAATGAGATTTCATTAAAAACACACAAGTGTAACGAGAGAAATCATCAACAAAGATAACAAAATAACGTGAACCACTCATACTAGCAACATGAGAAGGTCCCCAAACAGCAGAATGAATTAGATCAAAAGAAGCAGTAGCATGAGACTCACTATTATTAAAAGGCAAAGCCGGTTGTTTCCCAAGTTGACATGAATTACAATCAAAAGGACTATTGGACACTGAACCTAACAAACCCTTTGACGCTAAAAGTTGAACGCGATATGTAGATCCATGACCAAGACGTGAATGCCAAAGTGCAAGAGATGGCAATGACAAAGGGGCAACAATAGAGATGCTTGTGATGGGGAGGTGTAAGGATGAGAGTTCGAACATGCGCCCAATTCTACGCCCGGTCCCAAGAGTCTGGCTTGTACGAGGATCCTGGACATGCACACCAGAAAAGTCAAAAACAACTCTATATCCAAGTTCACATAGTTGGCCAATAGAGAGGAGATTGAAGGACAATTCAAGCACGTGAAAAACTTCAAAAAGAGAAAGGGAAGGTGTACTGATAGTGCCTATATTTTTAACATTCATAGTGGATCCATTAGCTATGCGAATTAATGAGGAATGAGGTGAAGGTGCAGATGTTGTAAATGAAGTAAGGTGAAGTGTCATGTGATTGCAACAAGCAGAGTCAAAGAGCCAAGTGGAAGAGGTACCTGGAAAGATTAAGAGGACAGAGGAAGATGCATTACCAGAATGAGATAGGACAACCTAGTTGACTATTTCCTCAAAGTGAGCTGCAGATAAGGTGACATTGGATATTGATGCCTGGCCAGAGGAAGCGACTGAAGAGGGAGCAACTAGAGATGAACCACTCTCAGTATGAGCAACTGCTATTATTGGTACAGTAGATCTTCCCTTACACCCACACTTGTCAATAGTGTGCCCTTGACATTGACAATAGCGATAGTAATTGTTATCTCGAGACTTAGGAGGGAGTCGAGGAGTATCTGACCTGTCATAATGCTCTCGGTGGAATGACGAAGAACCAGAGGATGGTGCGGCCAACACTATATGACTAGGATGAGAGCGTGTAGTCTGCGACCTAGTCTCGGCACAGACAAGTTCGAAGATGGCAGTGTCCAAAGTGGGAAGAGGAGAACGATGTAAAATTTGCACACGGACAGGCTCAAAATCATCATGCAAGGCCATCAAAAATTGGTGAAGGCGATGTTGATCTCTACATGTAACATACATCTCAGCATCAATGGGATCCTTCCAAATAGGATCAGAAACATCAATTTTGTTCCACAAGAATTGCATGTGAGAAAGAAAATCATTTATACTCTGACCAGGTTCCTACCTCAGATGGAAAAGCTCAAACAAAAGCTGATACTCATGAGCACCATCCACAAAATAATAACAAGAAGCAAGCATATCCCAAGCACCCTTTGCTTCATCAAAGCTTCCAAAGAGCCCAAAAATAAATGGGATAGTAGTGTTACAGAACCATGTAAGAATCTGATGATGCTTGCTATCCCAATCAATAAGACGAGTGGTGAAAGCCTCATCTGATTCTGAAGCCTCTGTAACTAGCTTTTTGACCTCCCCAGTCACATAAATCCAAAGCTTGCAACCTTTAAGAAAGCTATGCATAGATTGGAACCACACCATATAGTTTGTGCCATCCAATATAGTCTGAACATGATGAAGAATCTTGTTTTGTGCCATCGAAAAGGCGCAAATACAAAAACTGTTGGCATGGCACTGGCTAACGTGGCTAGGGCTGACGTGTGCTAAGCACGTGAAACTGACACGCGGATCTTGGAGTGGCGCATGAAGGCGCGTACGGCGAGGGATTGATGATTTGGCTCATGTTATGGATTTGCCGAAGCTTGACGACGCCGAAAAGAAAATAAGATGTGGGAAAAAAAAATTAAGGTGATTCAAAACCTGTGTTTTGATACCATGTTGAAAACAAGGTTGTATATTGAATCACACTCTAAATAATGTATAGAAGAGGCCTATATATATAGGCTAATAATACAGACAATATATGTACATAACCAATGTGGGACAATACTACATATATAATCTAACATACATGAACTATTCTTTAATCTGATCATTAATGCTCTTTAATTCTGCATCCCTTCACCTGCTTCAAAGTGTGCTAGATGGTAACCTTCCGGTTTATATATAGATAACTTTTCCATGCATATGACCGTCAAATTTTATTGTTTTCTTGTTATCGATCATAGTTTTCTTCTATTGCAAGGGCCATTTGTCTTCAACAAGTTTATGCAGTTGTTTCTATGCTTTCTACAGTGGAGTCTCAAAGGAAAGGACTTGCAAAATTTAAGGACAAATTTGAAAAATTGAATTCTTGAACCAAACAAGATCACATCCAAAGATGGTATGATCAAGTGCAAATAAATAGACAGCATGTTGATGGGATTTATATCTTGAAGAGGTGAGTGGATCAATTTGGAAAACAAAAGGAGATTAATCTAGTACAGTATCTTCAAGAAAAATCCGATGATGTCGCTTATGTTATGTAATTATCTAGTTCTGTTGAAACTCAACTTTGTCTTTCATTGTCATATTTTGATCTATAGTTTTTTATGACTTTAATTTTGTGCACCCGGTAGGCCTACTAAACAAGTTTTGACAGATGCAAGCTCCTCACATTGTCTTTTGTCTTCTTCCTTTTCTATGACATTTGTGGCCCAATCAACCTTCTATGTAATGTGAGATTGCAAGCTCCATTTTTTAGATTGAATGAGTATTCTTTATTTCATGTAATGGAATCATCTTTATAATGCAAGTCCTTATTATACAAATGTGTTATATTTGTGTGGAAATTTCATTTTTCATCGGCAATACTTATTTGTACCCTTCTTTGAACAATGACAAATTTTCACACATAATTTATTATGACAATTCCTTTTCATTAGTGAAACTTTGTGCAAAAATCCTCAAATGTATTATGACTTAAATACATACTAATACATTCCTTAAATTCCTTATGAATAACATGTTGAATCCAAGGATCTTACTTAACTTTTTCGTGGTTAGCAAGATGGGCAGTAATCATTTGCTACTTCAACTCTACTTGCGTGAGGAGTTCTCCTAACCCATTGTTTTGTGTGTGCAACACATCTTTGATATTGTACATCAAAACTTTATTTTTCTCACCATATTTTTCTGCCAATGTTATATGAAATAGAGTCCCTCGGGATGTCTCACTTTCTTTGGACAATATTGAGCCTTGTGTCCATAACCACCGTACACATAACATCTTATAGTGTGATAGTACTTTTATACATAGCTAGTGTAATTACATCTCAAGCATTTGACTATACTATATTTATTTTTATAACTGAAAAAATGTTCATACCTAAATCCAACTTGTTCTACAGATATATCATACTTCTTCTAAGATGTTTCTTGTTGTTTTGGAACAAACCCTTTATTACTCGCACAAACTTTATTACTTGTTCCTTCATAACCAAGAACTATCATATCTTTGGGAGATCTCTGATTGCTTAATATTTCATCCAGGATTGTTGTGTTATTATTTGATTTTCTTGCATCAAGAAACATTTAAACCCTTCTTGGATTTTCACCATCTAATAATTCATGTTTGAACTGTCTTTGAATTTCAAAAAAATGGTTTTCTCTTTTTGCATCAACGACTTCACTTTTCAATTGTGAAACTTTTTTTACTTTTACGTAATTTGTTCTATCAACAACTCATTTCTCCTTTTTGTTTCTTCCAAATATTCTTCTAGCATAAGATTATTTTCTCTAAGTCTTTTGATATCATTTAGTGCACAACCTAGTTGTCTTTCAAACTCTCTTTCCTTCTGGTTCATTTTTCTCTCCAATGCTTCTTGAGCGATCTTGGCCTCCTTGGTTTTTTCTTCTACGTTTTCCAACTATTCCTTTAATGCTTTGTTATTTCTCTTGTCTCCTTTAATTTTTCCAATGCACTAATTAGCTCTCCTTCCTATTCAATCTCTACACTTTCCTTGTCTAAGTATCTGGATATTTCTTCAATACTTCTAAATCCCTCTTATGCTTTAGATTTTCAAGGTGACATATAAATTCCATCGCAGGAAGGTTTTCTTAATGTTTCTGATAGGATTTCGTGGGTCTTTTCTTTCTAATGATCCTTCCTTGATAAAAAATCAGTAGTTCTCTTCATCTTCCAAGTCTTCATTTTGAATAAATCCCATACTAGTATCTTCTTGTGATGAGATGTTGGAATATAGAATATTCCTTTTCTTAGTAAACTTCTTCTTTCCCTTAAGTTTGCTTTGCTTTTATACATTCCTTTGTTCTTGATGAATTTATTCATCATTGTCACTATCTTTTCTTTCTATAAAAGGACACTTGGAGGAAAAATGACCTATTCTACCACATTTGAAGCACTTGAAAGGAAGTTCACCTTTATACTATTCGTATCCACTCTTTAGATTTCTTAGAAAATTCACTTCTTCCTCGTTTGATACATTAGATAGATTCTTGTGTTCATGCTTTCTATGCTTTTATTTCTTTGTGGATTTGGAGGTGGCTTCTTTTCTAGATGGATTCTTCTTTTTCATTCCTCATTTCATAACAAGTAAGAATCCCATGCAATTCGTCCTTTGTTAGCTTGTCCATATTAGCTCTATATTCTAGGACTAGTACTTTGACATGGATCTAGGGGGAAAGGTTCTCAATGTATTTTTCACATTTGATTCTTCATCAATGGTTTCTCCAAGTCCTCTGATAGAATTTACAATATCGACAACTTGAAGAAAGTGAGATGCGACATCTTCTTCTTATTTCATTTGGAGTGTTTGAAACTACGCTGAAGGGGTATGAAAATTATCCTTCTTAACTTTTTCATCTCCCTCATAGATGCTTTTCATATTATGCCAAATATCCTAGGCTAAAGTGCATTGCATGACCTTAGTACATTTAGCATATGCAAGTACACAAAGTATTGCATATATTTACTTTGCATTATGTTCATAGAGTCTTCTATCAAGTGGTTCAACTCGAGTTGTTTTAGAAGTATTCTATCCATTCTCAACTGACTACTAGAAATCGAATCCAAATTGATTGCATACATACCTCCATCCTTATTATCGAGAAGGTATAATTTGAACCATAGATTTGTGGTGCTCTGTTGGTGGAAAATCCTTCCTGCTTGTCCATTTCTACGCAAATATTTATCTTTTATTGGTTAAAATATTAATGAAGACACCCACTCTGATACTAATTGTTGGAATGTTTATATACACTGAGAGGGGGGGTTAATTAGTATATAGCATATATTAAACTATTTTGCACTTAATAAATTGTAATTTAAAAATTTATCTGCCAAAAACAATAATAGAAACAATTACACACAAAATATGTAAAATAAATTTATATATATATATATATATATATATATATATATTGATTACATAAATGGTAGGCATTGATCTCTGATTGTGAGTTCCGACTCACTCAGGAACCAACCTAATTGTATGCATGAAGTTGTTGTTTACAAGAACCAACCTGTAAGGACTTCTATCATCTACGCAAGCACTGACTTGCTGAATTTAGATACCGACATGAATGGATATTAATCTCTTTTGTGCAATATCCCACTTGTAGTGTTTAGGCACCAACCAAATTGAAGACTGTAATCTCCTCTTTTTGTTCTTCAACTTCCATTGCATGGAAGCACCAACTCCCAATTGTAGTCTCCAACTCCAACTAGAAGGAAGCTACAACTCCCTCTTGTATTTCCCATCCAACTGGAAGGAATCTATGACTCCCTGTTGTATTTTCTAGCACTAACTAGAAGGAAGCATGGACTCCCTTTCCTTGTCCATTCCTTCCTACTTGAAGTAAATATGTGTATCAAGAATTGATATTTATCTCTATCTTATCTGAAAAGTGCATCTCTTCGGATCTACAACTCCTTCGATATGTATCTTCTCTGCTATGTGTCTTAGCATTTTCTAATCTAAGTCACAATTATTTGTGATCTGTGATAATGTATACTATATCACTTCTATCATTTGCAATCTTTTAATATCTATGTTTCTATACTCTGGACTTTGCCACTTATGTGATATCCATCTTCTACTTCAGCACTTGTGTGATCTCCATCATTCACAGTGTATTTTATTGCCACATTTTGGTATAGGGCATCCTTTCGATTTGCACATTCTCTATTTTTCATCTTCATCATTCTTATGCAATCTGACTCTATTGCATGAACCTATTCTTAGATCAACTAGCCATTGATACCCCAAAATTAGAATCTTCCCAAATTATAATATCTTCTCTATCTCATCTTCAAGCTTACTTCAATGCTTCCATCTCTTACTTATTTATACTCTTTCTTGTTCAAGAGATGTGTCCAAAAGTTTGGATTCCTTTTACTCGATGATTCCCCAACCCTCTTACTTCTTGGTCAAGCTATTGCCTTATTTCATCTTGTGTCGGTGTTCATCCTTTGATAATTCATCCTTGTGGGGTTTTACGCACTTGAGTCTAATGGCTTAATGGTTTATACACACATGAGACCCATGTATTAGTGGGATTTTCATACTTCTTAAGCTTCCACGCTTCCTCTCTATGTACTTCAAAATGGATTTTGACATAGAGATCGATCGCCTGATGGATTCATACACTTTTATATATTTCTTCAAACTAGCTTCAAGTTATACATGTCATTTGTTTGGCATCCATCTCATCTTGTTTGTTTCATATCAATATAGCTTGTGTATTCTTTGACTCAAACTTGTTGGTTTATTCTTTGATATCAAACTTGTTGATATTCTTTGACATCAATGACAAAACAAAAGGTGAACAACATTTCATACGCTTTATGTGGGCATATATGTTATGAATCTTCCCATGAGGGTTATTTGCAGCAAGTAATTACATGACACTTAAAGGTTTTGTTCAAAAAATATTGTTTCTTATAATTCATATATATATATATAGTATTATCACATTTTTATGTTCTCAACTTGTTGATGTTAGGTCAATTTCCCTCGGGGGAGAACATTTTTGGTGTTGCCACCATATAGACTTCAGTGGTTGAATTCATAGGAAGAACTTAGAAAGAGTTATGTTTCTTGAACATGTTACACTATTATTTTCTGATAGTTTTGTAATAAATGCATTGATTTGAATATTTTACCACTCAGTGTTTGTAGCCATTGATAGAGTAGAGACATCAGACAACCCTCATCATAGAGACTTCGATGCATAAGTTCATAGGAAAAACTCAGCAAGAGGTATCCTCTTTTAACATGTTACATTTTTATTTGATATTAGTTGTGTAATAAATGTATCTATTTGACTATTTGATCACTTGGTGTTTACAACCATTGAGAGAGGAGAGTAGTGAGGTGCTCCCCACTGTAGAGACTTTGGTGCCTAAGTTCACAAGAAGAACTCAACGATAGGTATATTTTTTTAACATGTTATGTTTTCTTAATTGTTTTTAGTTTTGTAATAAATGTATTTATTTGAATATTTGAGAACTCAGTGTTTTCAAACATTGAGAGAGGAGAGCAGTCAGATGGCCCCCACCATAGAGACTTCAATGTCTAAGTTCACATGCAGAACTCAACAATAGGTATTTTTTTTAACATGTTACATTGTTAGTTGATTTTAGCAAATTTGTAATAAATGCATCTATTTGACAACTTGTGCACTTGGTGCTTGCAATAGAGAGGAGAGCATTCACATGCCCCCCACCATAGAGTCTTTGATTCTTGACACAGGAAGAAATCAGTAAGAGGTATATTTTATGAACATGTTTGATCCATTAAAGGAATTAATAAACTAATAAGTTTATCGGTCATTCTAGAAAATTAATTAATTTCTCAAATTCCCATAATTAACATGAAATTTGGAAATTGTAATTCATATATACAACATATCATAAATGGAATTAAACATTTCAACACATAAATAGATATGCAAACCAGATTTGATATCATATTTTGTTAGACTCCCTGACTACATCTCTGGGTTTGATCAGTCACCGAACCAACACATTAGTTCATCAAATGCAACAAAATTACATCAATTATTCAATTATGTCTATCAATTACAACAACAAACAAATCCAATGTTGTTTTTACATTTTCCAAAGAACTCCCCTAGCACGCAATATGAGAAACTATAACCTATGCTGTCGGGATATACCTTAAAACCTTGTTTTTTAGTGAATTGGAAATTGTTTAGTATATTTCTATCAGCTTGATTCTAATAGCTGAATTGTCCATTTGGCGCACTATCAATATTTCCATCTGCACATCTCAAACATAACTCTATCTGATATTTTGAATTGAAATCTCAATTCCACATTGTTCCACTTCGTCTTATTGGAATGCATCCATTGGTTGCCTCCATTTCATCAACTAATCCATCGATTCACTATGATTTATCAATCGCTTGCCTCCATCAATTGACTTATAAACTATGCCCAAATTGCATGCTTAAATAGTATAATTCATTTGTTTGTCTCTCCATGCTTATTCCATGTCTAGATTACATGTCAAATAACAGAATGGATTGATTTGTGGATCCTTAGGTGGAATTTTAGATATGTGAGCAATGTTCCCAATCGAGTATTAAATACGATTTATTGCTCAAATTATCACCAAGGATAATATCAAAGATCGAATGCATGATCTTAGAGGAACAAATTATGGATCAAATTGAAACATCCACACTCAAAATATCTCTATCTGGTTAAAAACCAATCCATAGGCATAAATCCAAATTTTCTTTAGGATCATTAATCTAGGTACATCATCAATCATATTGGACCTTCGATCTATAATATGTTGTCATGATCTTGGCCACTCCGATGCTGACTATTCTGACGCCAACTTTTCTAGTCCCATCATGTTGACCCCCGATTGTTCTGATCTCGATTGTCCGGACATTGAAAGTTGGAAGTTAGTACTGTTAAAGAGCACAAAAAATGTTCCTTTCCAACTTTCTAATCTGGACTTCGAAAGTCGAAAGTTGGAATTGTAAACGTGACTTTTGATATTTTTAGTCTGACTTCTGATTCTCGATTGTTTCCATTTCGACAATAGAAGTCAAAAGTCGCCACTATTCTCAGCCTGTCACCACTTCATCTCATATTTCCATGTCATCCCATCTTTCCAAATATCATAACACTACGATTCCACCTTAGTGTATATTCCACCTACATAGTCCACGTGTCACATTGTCAGTGTGCCACATGGAACCCCTTTTGCATGCTTCAGTGAAACTTTAGAATGCAATATTTTTCACATCTGAAGTTCCATTTTTTATGAAATGAGTATCATCTAAAAGCTCTTGGTGAGATCTATACAACTATGTGATTCTTTAATATTTTTGAGAATTTGAAATTTAGGTCATTTGAGAGATCCCCCTGGATCACACCTCCCCATTGGATAACTTTTGGACCACCAAAATCTTGGACCCTCATAGATTACATTTGGATTTTAACTCTTAATTCTCTTTACAACTCACCAAAGGAATACAAACACTTTTTTGTACATAAGTGATATTATAACATTCATCACTTTTACATTCTACCACAACAAGATTTGAACCCGAAATCCGACGACAGAATCCGATGTCATCCGACATTTCGCACGGATGTGTCGGATAGCAATCAATCAACACATTGCTGATAAAAAAATATTTATAGCGTCGTCGATTATACGACACTTGGGAGTTGGAATTCTGACTATTGTAGTGGCGGATATTCGACACTTCCTTGTCGGATCGGCGTCGAACTTCCGACTCTTCTAGTGGTGGTTATCTGACACTTCCATGTCGGATCTTCGACGTCTGTGAACCAGAAAAAGTCAGAATTCCAAACCATAAGCGTCGGATATCCGACTGTGAGTATAGATTTTTTTATAAAAAAAAATTAAGGTTTACATGATTTTAAATTTTATGGTACCATAATGTCAACGGTAACTATGTTCAAGGCGTCGAATATCCGATGCATGTCCATTATAAATATAAATTGTATTAAACATTTCGACATGTTTGTTGTAGAAGCGACGAATGAATTATTTGTTCCTCGACGGACGTTTTCAGGAATAGTTTTATTCTTCAACGGGCAGTTGTGGGAATTTTTTTTTCATCGATAGACAGTTTGACGGGAATTTTTTATTCTTTGACTTATCTCCGTTCGACAAAACCTTGATGCGTGGTTGATGCGTGGAACTTGATTTTTTAAGACAACCGGTTATATTCATTAACGAAGTTTATGAAAAAATGTGAAATAGATTAAATATTTTAGATCCAAATGAAGACAACCGACAATTGCTTGCTAGACTATGGGATGCAGCGAAACGAAGGGGTGATGGAAAATGTTATTTTCCATGTACTCAATGCAGGGGATTTAAGAGGAGAAGAATATTGATCTCAACAGCCACAAAACATTGCAGGGAACATGGACACGCTAAGGGGGGGAACGAATATCGTCCATTTGTAGGTTTAGCATTATAAACATTATTATATTCATTTTTTTGGGTAATTGTATGTATTTTTTTTTCATATATTAATGTAAATCCATTGATGTTTCCATGTATTTATATTAAAGCAAAGACACCCTATAGCATGTCATCCAGAGGAAGTGCTTTCAGAACAAGTTCAGGATCAGGATCATGGAGCGTGTATGTTTAATGGAGAACAAGTCAATGATCATATTGAACAAGATGATCATGCCGATGATGTAATTGAAGATGATGGTACAAATACATTGATCCATGATTCATTTAACGTTAGAATGGATGACGATGATGTTGATAATGAAAATGATGATGACTTTCATGATGTTCACGATATGCCTCTTCTCGATAAGGCATATGAACCCCTTTATGAAGGCTCCAAAACAAATATTCTCTCTACTATATTGTTGATAACGAACTTGAAGGTTATGAATGGTATTTCAAACATTGCAATCACACGTATGCTAAGGTATCTAATAATTATATGATCATGATCAAGTTTATTTGTATTCATCTAAGAATTGTAATTTTAACTCATTATTGATCATCGTACGGATGAAGCTTGTTTCGTTAATATTATTTATTTATTACATTAACAATTTTTTTTTTGTATCTTGATAGCTGGATTTTTGTTACCACCATCAAATATTTTACCTCGCACATATCGAGATTTATCCTCCATCATGAAATAGATTGGAATGCATTATGAAGCAATTCATGCATGCCCCTATGACCATGTTATATATTATAATCAGCATGAATTTGCAACAGAATGTCTGGAATGTCATGTAAGTAGATGGCGTACAGATAAAGTAACAAAAAAGGTGCCTTAGAAGGTTCTTCGTTATATTCCCATCATTCCACGTTTGCAACGACTGTTCAGGTGTGAAACCATAGCGCAATTTATGGATTACCATGCTAGGAAGAGAAGTCAAAATGATGTTATCTGAATGCCTGCAGATGGTACTGCTTTTAGAGATATTGAGGAAAAGTGGCCTCACTTTAAAGAAGAACCACGTAATCTTAGGATTTTTTTGGCAGTAGATGGTGTTAATCCATTTGCACAGATGAAATCCATTTACATGGTGCAGCCTATTTTTGTTATCAACAATAACATTCCTCCATGGTTGTCAATAAAGAGGGAGCACATAATGTTGTCGATGATTATTCTAGGTTTTATTGACGAAAACTGTTTTATTTATAATGTAGTTGTGGCATCTCATTTGTCGTAATATGTATCTTAATTTCATATATATATCTATTAATTTACTCTTCTGCATGGTTTATATATCTTAATGGTTCTCATAATGATATATTTTATATGTTCTTCAAATTATGAATCGGGTAAGTTCCAAGTCAAAGATATGAATGTATACATGGAACCTCTTATAGATGAGCTACTGAAGTTATGGAATGTCATAACTATGTATGACGTATCTAGACCAATACGACAAAGGCAATTTCAATTCCATGCAATGGTTGTATGGACAATACACGATGCCCCTCGGTTAACTTCATTTTGTGGTTTGTAATTTTAAGTTCTACTTTAATTGCATTTAATGATATGGAGTAGTTATAATATTTTATAAATGAATATATTTGACATAGATATTCCATATGTAAATATTGTAGGTCTTTAGATAAAGAGTAAATTTGCATGTCCAGTTTGTGGTCCTAAGATAAAATCTCGTCGTTCAAAAAGCTTAAGAAAGGAGGTATTTGATGAGTATAGGAATTTCCTCTCTAAGAATCACAGGTATAGAACAACTGAAAGAAATCTTTCAATGGGAAGTAGGATACTGCATTAAAACCACGAAGAATGACACCTCACCTTTGGAAGATGCAATACAATAGAAATCGTCATCATGGTACGTATGAATCATCGTATATGAATTTTTATTGTGAGTTGTTTATTGTAGTGGTCATATTTGATTTATGATGTAATTTATTAATTATAAACTATTATTCATGATGCCCATCGTGATCATGAAGGCATTAATGGTCTTCCACGAGGAATGAAAAGTTATCCTATTCAATTCAGCAGGTTGCCCTACTATGAGAACGTACAAAATGCTCATTTGTTTGATACAATGCATATTGGAAAGAATGTTACTGAAACCTTATGGTGACTACTAGAGCTAAGGAGGGAGAAAGATAAAGTTGTGAAAGTGTGCAAAGACATTCAAGAAAGCAACCATGCAATGAAAGAAATCATCCAATTTCATACCAACGAAGAACAAGTTAATATAAACTCAATTCCATGGATGTTAACGGAGCAACAAAGCAATGTTTTCAAAGAAGTAATGCGGAAAATTAAATTTCCCATCGGTTTTTGTGCAAACTTGAAGAATATCATAAATAAAAAAGGTGTTTTTGCAGGGGTCAAAACACATTATTGGCATGTCTTCATCAAGGTAATTATTATTGTTATGTCCATATAATTTTTTCTTGTTTGTATACTCTTTTTTTAATAAATGGTGTGGTTTGTATATTGAAACAGTATGTTCTACCTCTCCCTCTCCCCGACAACTTTGACAACAATGTCAAACAAGTTATATACAATCTTGGTAATTACATGAGGTAACTAGCGATTACTTGCATGTGCTTAGTGCTTCTTTTTAATTCTCCGTATAATAATTTATATTTGTTTTTTTTGTGCACTATTTCAGCATATATTGTAATTTAATGTTTATTTTTGTTAAATATCATTCTTGGTTTGCATCACTTGTAGATGGTTGACATCTAAAGAAACCATAAAGAAGATATAAAGTATTGGAGGAGAGAAATTCCTCGTCTCATGTGTGAAATGCAGAAGCATCTACCATCGACATTTTTCAATCCACGGGAACTACCTCATACACCAAGTTGAGGAGATTGAGTTGTGTGGACCTATGCACTCAAGGTCCATGTGCATGGTTGAGAGGCACTTGAAATTTATGAAGGGTTTGGTGAGACAACTAGCACATCCAGAGGGTTCTATGATGGAAGAATATACGGTATACAAAAACATGTTGTATGTTAGTGAATATCTTCCTATTTTAGTGTCAAAGCTCAATTTACGTCGTATTTTTGATCCGGACTCCAATAACAAATTTTAAGGGGAGCAACTGAAGGGGAAAGGTATATTGAGGAAGCTGAAAGGTAATTATTAGCTAGTGGATTTTTATTATATCCTTCATATTCTAATTATATTTTCTAGTCATAATTGTTTCAATTAAGAGCATATACATCTTTGTTCAGGAGATTTACACCTTTCTTTGATTTTAATGGTTATTGTCATTAAACACTTGGTCGAGAATGGGATGCAATTCATTTATACATTGCAAACAATCTTGATTGGATGAAGGTATCGATTGAACGATGCACACAATTGGGTCATGGAATATCATGGGAAGGTGTGGCTTCATTAGTAAAAGAAGCACAACACAATGGAGATAACAATCTAACACAAAGGGAAATCGATTTGGCATATGGTGTAAAAGATAAAATGGCAAGTATATAATTAATCAAATATCCCTCTAAATCTTTTATTTTGCAAATTACTTATTGACGTACATGTTCTTTTTTTCCATGTATTGTTGCATAAGGACTGATTGGTTGTGTAATTTTTTTGTGTATTTCTTATTGCATGTAAAACACCATAAGTCTATTGTCTGTAATGGAGGTAGATATCGGATCAAAAAACTGGATGAAACAAAGAAAACATCAGATTCTGGGGTTTCGACTATCTTTGAGGTTACCAATGTTTCATCTAGAACTGACAGACATCCAAAAGTATCAGAAAATCGATACTATGGGTATTTGGAAGATATTATATAGTGTGACTTTAAATCCTTTAAGGTAGTTCTATTCATTGTTAAATGGTACAGGTTACGATTGGATCAACCTGATCCCGATAGAACTATTATTGAACATGATAATGGATTTACCATGGTAAAAACAAGGTTGTTTGATCCAGGAATAGAGCCCTATGTTCTTCCAAGACAATGTGAACAAGTATTTTACTCAGAGGTTCCAGGTAAAGTGGGTTGGTCATTTGTTGTGAGACACGATCCAAGGGGAAGGTCGATAAAGTATAACCTAGATGATGGTAATGAAGAGGGTTCTCTAGAAGAAGAATATGATGACGGAGAGCATGATCAACTTGAGTTACCTAACGATGATGATCCAACAGAGGATGTCCAAGGAATAGTTGAATCAGATGATGTAGTAGACAATGCCGATGAAGATTATTCCGACGATGACATGATGAACGTAACTGATGACGATGACGATGATGATATGGTCAATCCTTACAATGTTGACACAAATGATGATACATATGGTGCATCATATTCATCATTATCGTCATCTTCATCACCGTATTCCTCATGATGATGATACTCATCATCAATATCATCAT
Source organism: Pseudotsuga menziesii (assembly GCA_001517045.1). Classification (NCBI taxonomy): domain Eukaryota; kingdom Viridiplantae; phylum Streptophyta; class Pinopsida; order Pinales; family Pinaceae; genus Pseudotsuga; species Pseudotsuga menziesii. The sequence goes on from LPNX010185489.1 coordinate 200,144, forward strand.
CATCATCATCATCATCATCATCATCATCACCATCATCATCACCATCATGGTCACCATCATCATCACCATCATCGTCTTCATCAACATCATAATCATCACCATCGTCATCAACATCATCATCATCAACTTCATCACCATCATCGTCATCGTCATCATCATCATCACCACCATCATCATCTTCAACATCATCGTCGTCATCATCATCGTTGTCATGATCAACATCATCATCGTCATTGCCATCCTCATGATGATGATAATCATGATCATCATCATCAAGATGATCATCATCAACATAATCATGATCATCATCATCGTCTTCATCAGAATGATAATCATCATCATCATCATCATCATCATCATCATCATCATCATCATCATCATCATCATCATTGTCATCGTCTTCATCAGCATCATAATCATCACCATTATCATCATCATCATTGTCATCGTCGGCATCAACATCATAAGCTTCATCATCATCGTCGTTGTCATCATCATCATCATCATCGTCATCATTTTCATCGTCATCCTCATGATGATGATAATCATCATCATTATCATCAAGATCATCATCACCATCGTCATCACAATCATTATCATCATCATCAGGATCATCATCATCATCATCATCAGGATCATCATCATCATCATTGTCATCGTCGTCATCAACATCATCATCATCATCAACAACATCATCAACATCATAATCATCATCAACAACATCGTCATCATTGTCATCATCAACATGAACATCATAATCATAATCATCATCATCAACATCATCATCAACATCATCATCATCAACATCATCATCACCATGCTCACATGATCACATGCTCCACTTTTCAACCATCCTTCAAAGATATATTTTTATTTATCCAAGATAGGGATGTGTCGTTATGTAGATGGTTCTTCCCTCATTAATGTGAAGGTTCTTTATTCAAGTTAGGACATAATAAAAGTATCCTAATACTATTATGGCAATTTATATAATATAAAATAACATATAATAAAAATAAAATACATATAATATAAAATAATATATAATAAAAATAAAAAACATATAATATATAATAATATATAATAACAAATGACAAGTGTATTTGGACATTGCTGCGACTCGTTTTGGATAGTGCAGTTCAATTTGGAGGTTTTTTTGAATTTGGGAGTAGGTCCGCTGGAGCACAGGGTTCAGAATTGGAGCTCACGGTTGACAATTGGAGGTCAGGGTTGAGAATTGGAGCTCACCGTTGATAATTGGAGCTCACGCTTGAGAATTGGAGTTGACGGTACAAATTTGGAGCTCACGATTCATGTTTTGGAGTTCCAGTTTTGGATTTGGAGCTCATGGCTCAATGGGTAAGCATCACAACCTCCTTTTTTTTGGGCATGTTGTGACAATGGTTTTTGGGAATCCTATGACAAGGGTTTTTGGGTGACAAGGGTTTTTTGTGCACGCTGTGATGTTTGCTCCTTTGTGGGACAAGCTTGAATGCATACATACCCTTCCTCATTTAGTGGGTTATTCAAGGATTCAATTTACAAACCTTCTCACCTTACAAATGAGAAACTCATTGTTCGGGTCATGAACTTAGAATAGGGCTTCGCACCTCACCCCCTCTCGTATCTGTGAGTCACTATTATAGTGATCATTCATTTTGTAGCGCATCTATAGAAGTAATTACACAATTTCTCTAGTTTTGCACAGACAGGATTGATCAAAGAAGTACTTCGAAGAGACTGATTATCTGGACCTATCAAATGGTTAAAATAGAACTAGGAAATTGGAGCCCCTGACTACAACTAGTAAAACCCCTCTTAAGGTAAGGAAGGTCAAACTATATTATGGAATAATAAGGGAATAAATACTTCCACAATGAGGAGGTCTTACTTCACAAGGAGGTATTAATTCACCATACCAATTCATCCTCATATTCAACCGGTAAGGTCAGATACTACAGGGAATAAAAGCCCTTAATCTTTTAGAAGGAAAGAGAAATAAGGGGTAGGGGTTGACTTTCATGTTTCCAGCTCAGGCAAGTCATAAGGCAGGAAAGGAAAGTAATAAATAAAGTAATAAGGGGGTACCAATCACCTACCCCACTCGTTCTAGTGGTGCCAATAAAGAGCAAGTCTTAAGACAAAGAGCGGTACCATATATAGGGAATGACCTTGGTTCAATAAAAAATATACCATAGGGAATAGATCCTCTCAAATCCAGGACCTTGAAAAACACACTAGTTTGGGGACACAAGTTTGGGAACAAAGAAGTTGAAATAAGTAGCGACTTTTAAAAAACAAAGGCAAAGCAAACAATTTCTTGGTTGGGGTAGTTATACACCTTAACAAGTTGGAGGATACAGCAGAGACAACCATTACGGGAAGGTTCTAAGGTTCACTATTCAATGCCAAAACCCTCAAGAATTGGGGTTAGGAAAATTGGGGTGACAAACTAGGATGTGTGCCCAAAGTCCTATTAATATCATCGTCAAACAAAAATTGTCCATGAGGACAGAGTTCAAGAACTCTGTCCACATGAGCTATATCTCACAAAAGATATGATTTAGGAATAAGTCCTTAGTTTTCAAGTGTGAACTAATTATTTTCCAACTCTGAATTAATTATTTGAGATCCTATTAGACTCCTTAAGGATATAGATCCATTGTATTGGCTTATAATGAGTAATGGGTTTTAAATTTAAGTTATGAAAAACAATAATGAATCTAATAGCAATTTATTATAAAAGTAAAAGTATAGTATTTGGTTAGGAGATTTTTATTACTGTATTCATAGCAATAAATTGTTTGTATTAAATCTATCAAAAGAAAGATGTGGATGGTGTATTTAATAGCTGGGAAGATTATTTACATTTAATTGTAATCTGTTTATAAGACTTATCATTATTCCATCGAGATGTTTCCTTTCAAGGTTGTGTATGTTAGGAATAGTTACAAAACAACATACATTAACTATTCCCCTAACATTTAGAACTCAACCCTAAATTAAACCCCTTAGTTACTTCGAAAGAAAAATATTTACAAACACGATTCTCATACTGATTTGGTAAAAATCTATCCATATAAAAGTCAATCTTTGACCTATTAGCTAAGCTAGAGAAAAATTGGAAACTTCTGCAATGTCCTCTATTCAATTCTAGCCTTTAGTGCAGCAAAACTGCTTTTCCATAATTTTTGTAGCATTTTCCCCTGTTTTACACTGCAGGCGCTGCAAAAGTTTCACCTTCAGAACTTTTGTAGAATTTTCGTTGTTTTTACACTATTGGCACTGCAACAGTTATGAAAACTGCATTTTTTGTGCAAAAACTTGTCTGGATGCTTTCAAACCTTTCCCAAGGCTCTAATACTAAAATTCAAGCATGTTATGGTCTAATTTCATCAAATTTATCTCTTGCCTCAGCAAGAAGTTTTAGATTACTTGCACTGACCTCATCTTTCAACATTTGCAACTCTATCTTCATATTTTTGTTTTCTGCTTTAAGGGATCTGTTATGCTTATATAAATTTTGAACTTTTTATGTAATGGGAATCTTCTCCTTATCATCCCTCTAACATCCATCAAAGATTTTTCATATAGTTCTAGACTTCCATCTACTTCAAACCTATGTTTTATGTCTTCTTCTTGCAACTGAACAATCATCAACTGGGCTTCTTTTAACGGTATATTTACCTTCTTCACCTCAGGATCATAACTCTATGTCTGTTAATATGGTTGTACTTGGAGAGTTTTTTCTTCTTTGTTTGGATATATTGCTCAAGTGGAGTCTCTTATGTATCTTCTTCCACATATTTTTTCCATTTCATTGCTAATCTAGTCCTAGGTATCTTAACCTCCACCCTTTCTTCAAAAAAGTACAACTTTATTCCTTTCATTTTATTTTTACTCGTTTAAAATTCAGGTCTCTCCTCTATATCTATAACAACCCTAGGTTTTTTCTCCATATGAATCTTACCCTTTCTCTACTCCTCACTCGTGTCTAGTTCTCCATCATGTTCTTTGCTTGAGTAGTTGTTTTTTTCTTTTGAGCTTGGAGTACATCTCCTTGTTGAAGGAATACCTAGCACCTCAGGATCATAACCAACAAGGAAAAGAAACATGTTATAATCCTTGCTCATTTTCCTAATCTATTCATGCACGACCAATTTGATTAATCCAAAATGAAATAAACTAGTGTTCTACCTTCTTAGGTTTTGGCTGCACCTATGTGCCATCTTTCCTAGACTTCTGTACAAATCAAAAGGGATGTCTAAAAATGTTTTTTCAATGAAATATAACAACAATTTGAAGTGAAATTGATACACTATGTAAAATATTCCTTCACATGTAAAAGAATTCCTTATGGCAAATAAAAGTTTCTCGTATTTTTTTGACAGCCAAGCTTTGGGTATCCCATGAGTTAAATTTGATCCCTTGTGTTCTTCTTTAGAAAATCATCATAATTTATCAAATGAAACTTAGCGGAAGTAGCGGAAGTATGACCCTCTAATGAGATCCATAATTTACTTAGACAAATACTAATTGCATAATACATATCTATTAAAAAAAACTTTACATGAATAATAACTTTAATTGTAATTATGAAATGTGTTAGTCAAGAAACTACTAGCGCTCTTAGCAATAACAATTACAAACATGTAACAAAAATAAAATAAACAATTTCAAGACTCTTGGTGAGTAACAACAACAGATTCAACAACAATAACAATATCAACAAGTAACAACAGTAGTTTTAGCAAGTAATAACAACATTTTCAGTGAGTAGCAACAACAACATAAATTAGTTTAAAACAGCTAGTGAGTAACAGTAGCGGCATTGATTAGTTCGAAACTAATGCTTAATAAAAATATAATAAAAATATCCTAATACTATTATGGAAATTTATATAATATAAAATAACATACAATAAAAATAAAATACATATAATATAAAATAATAATAAAATACATATAATATATAATAATATATAATAAAAAATGACGAGTGTATTTGGACATTGTCGCGGCTCGTTTTTGTTTTGGACAGTTCTGTTCAATTTGGAGCTTTTTGTGAACTTGGGAGTAGGTCCGGTAGACATGGCAGAAAACTCTGTTGACCCATGGCAGCAAGAGCTCAACATCTTCTCCTCACCGAAAATTACCGGTACACTGTCCCCGGACACAGTGTAGAACACACTGGAAAATTTGACAGCTGGAACCGAGAGTAGGGTTCTGGTTTCTTCGCCAAATGAAGAGTTGCTAGGTGTGTTCGCAGCACAGCCATTAAACCCGGCCTTAGGAGGAGGCCCGTACTCATTATTCCACACCAGTCAACCTTCGAGTTTGACTAAATAAACTATTTCGATAATTGTACCTACATCTTCTTTGATGGGGCTTCAGCCAATCAAATTGGAGGTATAGGTGTTCATCTTGTGATCACCCAGGACCACTATTTTTGCTTCAAATTGGGTGTTGGTTTGAGTACAAACACCAGATTTGAACTACTTGCTTTATGGACTCTCCTTTATTGTGCTAAATCCATGGTCCTTCCCACTCTTCACATTCATGGTGACTCCATAGCCATCATTAATTGGTTCAATAGAAGATCATAACTAACTTTACTTGCACTTGATGGTTGGTGTCAACGTATCCGTGATATGGAACCTTACTTCATCCAGCTAAAAGCAGTTCACATATTCAGAGAACACAATACTAAGGTTGATAGCTTATCCAAAGAAGCATTAACCTTGGCCTCAGGCCATTTTCAGTTTACTGAATTCACTGATGGTGAATGTACTGATCAGGGCACTTTCCATCTTTTCTAGCCCTTAGCACTTGAGTCTTTTATGTGTTGTTGCTATTGACATCCTTTGGATGATTGAGGTGGATGATCCCCTCATATTACTGATCTCTCTTATTTATTGCATATTTGGATTAGCTACTTCAGTATTAGACTCGATTTCTCAGTCTGTTGAAGGTTAGTGATGTGGATGTAGTCAAGATTCCTATATTAGAGGTGTTACCTTTGAATATTTGTCCAGTATTCCTGTGAAGCTGATCAATTGTATTCCTTAGGGTTGAAAATTAGTATGGAACAACAAGTTAGCGTTGCCTTACGGTTGAAAATTAATATGGGAAAACAAGCATCATCAAAATAAGCTAAAAGGAATAAATCAGCAAATATTATAGACTGATATAAATGTATTTAACGTGCCAAGTAGCCAGATCTGGAAATGTCTGCTCTTCACCACCACTGGGAAATATGCCTCTAAAGTGCTGGCTTATGCACTTCATAGTAGCACAGAGGTTAAAACATCCACTCTAAAACTAAAATCATCTACAACATCACAAAATCATTCATGGGAAAACTAAAAACCACTTAAAGGAGATAGTCCATTAAAGGAGAACCTCCAGGTTTTGTATAGACATATATTGGCATAAATTGCAGTGTTATATGTGATGCATACGCATAACATATCATCTCAAGCTTGGCAAAGTTGAAAGGCTAAAGTACAATGGCCACAAGCATACATTTGAAGCTTATGAAGCCTACCCAATTCATGTTAGCAAAAGGCAATGCAAGCAATAAGTTAGAATGGAGACTTGTATGTAACCAAAAGGGCGCATACATTAGAATTTTTAAGGCTACCAAATGGCCACACCTATTAACCAAACTCATTCTTTACAAGCTTTTTCTTTAACAAGTTATTGCCTTACAAGTCTTTCCATGTTTTTTTGCTCGTATTTTGCTATGCTTATGCCAAAAACGTTTTGGCCATGGTGCAGGTAGAACCAAACAAGTATTTGTCAGACCTATCTTCCTCTAGTGAAGGGAGTTTGAGAAGGCTAGAGGAAAGTGAGACATCCTATAGATCTACATGGGCTAGATCAACTGGATGTCAGAAGATCATAAGAAAATTCGACAAACGCATGAATTTTTTTCTCCAAGGAGGGGGTCATGTTCCTATGATGATACAGTGGGAGACATCAACATGCCCTTAAGGTACCAACACCTAGTGAAACAATGGGTGCCTAAATATCTTCCGAAAGGAAACACTGATTTTTGTGTGAATGAGAGAATATATAGAATTGCACCATCCTCATTGCATGGATTGGGCTTGTTTTGCATGGACGACAAAAAGGTTGGATACGGTAGATGTACAGAGTTGATGGAGTATGTTGGACCCTATTACAACTACAGTGATTGGATGCGCCTAGTCCAATATACACGAAGTATGCGTAGATATGGTTTGTCAACGAATTATATACAACTGAAAGAAAAAGCTCAAAATAAAGGAGCAACGATGTACATGGACGAAAGGCCAAAAACAACCGGTAATATTGCAGGGTTTATAAACAGTACACAACCAGGGTCTACATTAAAGCAACCCAACTGCATATTCGAGTCGCGTGAAGGAAACTGTGTCTTTGTATGTGCAATTAAAGCAATAGCTGTTGGCGAAGAACTGCTTATTGATTACAATTTGAATCATGTAGATACACACAATGTTAGTATGGTTGTGGTACAACAAACAATTTAACCACCCTTTTATTAATTATTTTAACGTCTATAGGAATTTTTGTTAGCATATAATTGAAATTATCTACTTTTCATGTTTCCTTATGTAACTTTTAGTATGTTTTTGATGCAGGGTTCTCTCAGGGGCACCTCCATCTCCGTAGATGTTTGTCAACTTGAGTCAAGGCAGCAGGTATACATCGATATTGCCAATGTAATATTAAATTTTAGGATGGACATACAGATACGTTGTTATGTATTTTCATTAGTATATTAGGTTCGTTTATATAATATTATCGATTTTCCATGTAGAGTGTTGATCAGGGAAGCCAACTGGTTATTGATCAGCCGACTACAGCATCAAGGCAACAGCCAAATATGAATGTAATTCTCCATTTCAAATACTTTAAAATTGTAAACATGTCTATCGTGACACATTATGTTTATTTTGTTATGTATTTTTTTTTATGGTTGCATTCATGATGGTAATGTTGTCTACCATTTTTGTAGATTGACCGGGGAAACTCCCAAACTGTTGATCAGACGACTGGAGACTCGAGGCAACAATTTAACCTAAATGTAATTCCACATTCTAAATACTTCAAAAATGTACACATATAAAACATGTAGCATACTGTTTATTTTTGTTTTTGTTCTGTATTTGTTATCTTATATATATTGCGTTCATTGTGGTAATGTTATCTACTTTTTTTGTAGGTGGCTGATCGAGGTAAATCCCCATCTGTTGATCAGAGCACGCCCTCAGCTAGGTGTCAGGTAATCCTAGATGTAATCCCTATTATAATTATTTGAACACATTATATTTTCAAAGACTAAGCAATTTTTTATATATTTCAATTGCAGACGGGGGATTCCCTTTATGAAATGACGTCTCAAAACTCTTTACAGAATGAGGTCTCTTGGTTGATGAGAGATAGTGAAATTAGAGAGTCCGCAGACCCGTTGAGGGTGCTACAAAGGACAAGTGAAAAACAAAATGAGGAACTGGTTCATCTGACATTGGCAGTTCCACTAAAAGAAGGGCTCGAACAAAGGATTCAATTATTGTTACAGCAACGTAAACAAGTGGACGTAAGTTATTGAATAAAAATGTAAATTCATCTATAAAAACTCTATAATATTTGATTTTATATGCTCTTGAACTTATAATACAATGGGTTTAATTTACAGCGTGCTATGGAGATTATCAGTGGTGGTCAAGGCAATGTTGGTCCCAGTGAACAAACCACTCCACATAAACCACATACTGCTCTCATATTGTCCACTGAACAATCGGCAACACGCTCTATGACACTGCTGAGGGCAGTGGAGGGTGCAGCCGATGTTTCCCCACCCACAACAGATGTTGCAGAAGAAGGGGTGGATGCAGGGCTAGATAGAGATGTGGAAGCATTTCTTGGATCTTCTCGTGTGACTAACACTGGTTCATTAAAGTGTACATTTTTGGTGAATGAAGAACTGCTTCCAATAAAGATAGAGAGGATTCCAGGTCATTATAGATTGTTCAATTTAATTTTTATAATTTGTGTCTGATATACCAATAATATTTTCTAATGTTGACTAATGATGGAAATAATGTTTTGCAGGAACTGATATATTTCATAAACACATGAATGATTTGGCCTTGGAGATCTTCGGGCCCACCATCTGCACAATGTGGAACAAGCAGCCAAAAGCTTTAAAGGATGATCTCACTAATCACTTGGTTAGTCTGTTCGGAAAAGATACCTTTGATAGATCGAAGGTACTACAGAAGGCTGGAAAACATCTAAAGATTGTACGAGACCAATATAGTGTTCACCTAGAAAAGAACCCTAGGTATGAGCGCCTTCCAATGATTCCATATATGGAGTGGAAAGCCATGGTGAAAGATGGAAAAGAGAAGGGCCTGAGAAAATCAGGAAAAATACCACCAGGTGGAACAGGGAGGTATGCAATTCATTCCAAAATGTAGTGGTAAGGTTTATTATTACTACTTTTTATATCAATTTTGGTACATAGACGAATGTATTTAAAAACTTAATTAGGTTGTTGGACACATCTAAGGTCACAAAGGCAAGAATTGAAAAAATTGTCCAACACAAGCTTGGGCCTGGTGGTTACTCCAACTTGGCGACTCGATATGTAAGTATCGCAAAACCCGAATCCACATCCAAACATCATACAGATTATTATTTTTGTTTTGTTGTGACAAAAGGATTTAAAATTAATGACATCATGAAAATATGAAGGTCGAGCTATTCAAAGAATTGCCCAGTGCAGATTACATGAAGCTTGGCTTCAAACATGGCTTTGACACCGTTGTTGAACACCAGAGAAGCTTGTCTGTGAATACTGCACGGTCTTCTGCTGATCCATCTGGTGCCGAGATATGTGAAAACTATATAGGTTAATGATAATTTATTAATGCTCATGCAATTTGTTCCTTATAAATAAACTAACGTAAATTATTTATTCCTTTTTGTGCAGGAAAGTAACGATCCTGTTCATGTTGACGATGAAGTACATGACCAACCAAATGAAGATCATGCTTCTCATCCTGGTAATGAATTTATTAATGTGCTACTATTTTTTATAGACCATTGTAGATGATGAACATTAATTCTAATTCTACACAATTCAACTACAGAGCATGTAGCTGCAGATCATAACACAGAATAGGTTGGGCCAGTACGAGATAATGTTGAACATGTTGATGTGCACATGGCATGTAAAAACACACATTCGTAATGTTTTTTTAATGAATTACTCGTATTTATCAAAATATAAATATATTAACGAAATATTTTGACATTATTGCAGAAATTCATCGCCCCTTGCCTAAAGTTCAACCTTGCGAGCAAACTAGTAGGGATACCGATGATCAGATTTCCGAAGATGTGACTCTAACTAAATATTTAAAGAGAAGAAAAGTAAAAAGGAAGTGACAAAACAAATTTTGAGTAATTCTTATTTATAAAAAAAAATTAATGCTTTTTCCTTTGTTTTATGAATGAATGCTTTACTGAATTGTGTACTGATCTTTTTTTCCTGCCATTGACTAAATTAATGTCTTAATGAATGAGCTAATGAATGGTTTTTTTAGCTGTTGAATGACTGAATGGTTTAATGAATGTTATAAAGAATGATTTAATGAAAGAATTTTTCAACTATTGAGTGAAATAATTTTCATTGTGAAATAGTGAAATAAATTGTTATTTGCAAGTATAGGCATTGGGTTTGGGCAGTTGAGAGTGATGTGAAGGGGGGAAGGGGCCATAAGAGCTTCCACCTTCACATGGTTGGTCTTGTTTAGTAGAGAATATTAAATTATTCTCGAAAGAGAGAGGAGCTCCATGAATGGTAAGGAAGAATACATTAAAAAACATCTATTTATATATTTTTACTGTGTAATTTTCACTATTGCTATTTGACTCCTCCATTGGAACTTGTTACAGATAGCGTTGAGAAACATTTCCATAGTTAAGAGGCAAGAAATGGAGTTTTGATTAGATTGATGGCATTATATACATAGTATTTTTGGTTATCCATGTTTTATCAGGTGATGTATTTTTACTAATTATAATTTTCTGCTTACATGATTTATGTTAGATCATTATATTTTAAATTTCTTGATTAGATTAAGCAATTGAGTGTCATTTAATGTTGCTTGAGGATTTTAAAGAACTCAGTTACTGTTGATTGAGGATTTTAAAGAACTTAGTTACTTGAATTGAATTAGTAAATGATAGATATTATATAACATGTTTATATAAATGGTTGGGCATGATAGCTTCGGAGATAGATTATTTGAATACTTGGTCAATTGTAGCGGGATGCATTAATTTTTGCAACAGACTCATGTCTTCATTTTATGTTTTCAAGATGCTTTTGAACAAATAATGGCTTGTTTCTACATCATAAGTCCACAGTCAATGTTTTCAAGATGCTTTTGAACAAACAATGGCTTGTCTCTACATCATAAGTCCACATTCAACAACCTTTGCAGCAACAGTTTTTATATACCAAAAAACTAACATTCATTCTTTACTTGTTTATGGATTTTGCAATCCTACAAATGCAAGATGTGGACAATGGTACACAGTTAAAGTGGACTCTTCAAAGGTTACCTTGGAAAATAGGGAAGATCTTCTTCAATGAGCTGAAGTTCGTGTGTGTGCTTTTGATATAGAGACAACCAAGCTTCCTTTGAAGTTCCCTGATGCCTAATATGACATGATAATGATGATTTCACACATGGTGGATGGGCAAGGCTATATTATTAAAAATAGAGAGGTAAAAACACTTGGCATTGTTTTATGCCCGTTGGTCAGCCTATCCTTTGTTTTGGGATTTCATTCATCTATGTTTTGGGATTTTTATTGTTTGCAGATTGATGTTGCATTGATTTTTATGCACATTGTTGCTCTTCTTTAGTTTTCCAATTCCTTTTCATTTGTTTCCTGAGTGTGTAGGGGTGGGGTATTGAATACTTGGAGTACACTCCGAAACCAGAATTTAAAGGAAATTTCAAACTAGCAAATGTTCCAAATGAGGTAATATGCCATTTACTGTTTACCCTAAGACTATAATTTTGAAAACAAGTATTGATCCCCTAGAAGTTTGCTATGTTTTCCAGACAGAGCTTCTTAGGAAGTGGTTCAATCACATGCAAGAATTGAATCCTGGGATTTATGTCACATATAATGGAGATTTATTTGATTGACCTGTCGTCGAACAACATGCTAAGCACCATGGAATGAAAATGAGTGATGTATGTTAATTTTCTTATCTAATATACTGGCATCTTATGCTTGCTGACTGTTGCTGGATTTTCGCTCAATTCTATGTTTAATTGGAAAAGGAGTTTATTATTTAGTGTATCACAATGAATGTATTGATCCATAGAGTGGACATCTCAGGGCCCCAATGTATACTATGTTCTTGAATCCTTTAGAATTTTTTCTCTACCTCTTAAAATTACTGCATTGTTTTGCAACCAAGGATAGGTTTATGACCATCATTATAAATTTTGACCCCTCTATTATCTAGCCACTTCATTTAGCAAGAAAAATCTGTGCTTACCTTGGTTGTTTGGAATTTGCAAGAGTGAAGTTAAATATCTACTCTACATTATTAATAATGATTTAAGGTAACATACTTTGTTGTTTCTTTGTCTCTTTGCTATATGAAGTGGTTATGTATTTGTAGGATTCAATCTTATTCTATATCCCTCCCTTGAGCAAAGCTAGACTATTCTAAAAGTATTGAATGCCTCTTGGTCCGCTAGTTTATTTCTGTTATTTTTTTATCTTAGTTGTTTCCTTTGGTCCCCTCTTATTAGAGACTCCATAGGTTCAGTGTCCTCCATCATCACTTATTAAGATTGGGGATGAAAAGCACTCTTTGCATGAGAGCTCTTTCTTATATAGGGATAAACTTATGTAGATACTTGTACAATTAGCACAATGCATATGAAGGATAAACACAATTCTTTAGACCCATTTCATCTTAATCATGTTATAAAAATCCACCCTTTAGAACTTTAGTCAGGGACATAGACAGTGTATGTGGACTGCTTCATTCCACTTTCCAACTAATAGTCTCACCCATAGAAGCACTGCATTGTGTTCAACTAGGAAATTTTGATTGCAAGAAACCTTTCTCCAACTCTCTTGAAAGCCAAGTCACATAGGCCATTTCTAAGTGGGTAAGTTGGAACATGCGGGCATGGGATTACGTGACCTTTGTACATGTAGTTCACACTACCTGAGTTACTTGGAGAAGTGTGTAGGAAGAAGTTGTGTTGTAATCACCTACCCTTAGCACATGTAATGTCTCTAGTTAAGGAACACTCTCTTAAAGTGTTCATGGATTGGTTAGATTGGACTTTGTCTTGTTAAGTGGTCCACTTGTAGACCTAGTATAGGGTTTGCTTGTAATTACTCTCTTCCTTATTCCATAAATAGAAAGGAGGGTGCTTCTCTTGAGGATATTGGGTTTTCTATTTTGTGAAAAGTAAAGTTAAGAGTAAAGTAGTTTTGATAACTATATGTGCAAGGATGAAATATATACTTGACATAGAATCCTCTAGTTTGATACCAGGCTTCCTTCAGTGGTCAAATTCTAGGCTGAAACCATGTGGCCATAAGTGAAATCTTTGGATTTTTTTTTTTTAAATCCATCAACAAGTGTCGCTTTTTCGACGTTCTTTTGACACTCAGGGAAACCTATCCAACAGTCGTGTCATGAGTCCAACGCTTCCGCCCGTCGGACAACCGATAGTTAAAGTGTCGAACTGCGTCGAAAGGCTAACTCTTCTAGTGTCAGAGTGTATCGGCATTCCGACGGTGTCTAAATTAAAAACCGACGAAACCTCCATTACTCTAACACGTCTGTCCGATGGTTTATACAATTTTGGTTGGCACTTCGGAAGGAAAAACAGTCGAATATGCGACAAAATGGTCTGTCAGATCTTCGACCCACATTAGCAGGATGTCGAAGATCTGACATTACGCCACTTACGCCAAAAAAAAGTGCATGTGTCGAAAATGTGATAGAGAAGTGTCAAATTTAAGACATGAAAGGTGTTGGATTTTGGGTTGAAATTCTGTTGTGTACCCTTCTTGGGTCTCACACACAACAAGTGATTTAAAAAAAAATTAGCATGAGAAATTTACAACAAAAAAGCAATCAACTTTGAAAATAAGCTACCCATTTCTGAGTGAACCAGGATAAATAATTTCCCTTCTTATTTCGATTTTATTCATGAACTTCCTCTTGGACTACTAGATATTGATCAACTCTTTCATCAACTGCCTTTGTCCTTATGGGATCTCACACAACTTTTCTCCAATTATTTGTAGGGAAGGGATAACTTTTGTTCCCTGATTTGGATGACGTTGCAAGTGAAGTTTATAACACTTCTTTACCCAATATCCACTCAGCTCACAATGAGTTTAATATTTCTTCTTTCCACTCTCCTTCTTATGTCAAGGAGGATGGTGTTTCTGTAATGTTACCTTCTTGGTTTCCATTTTTTTCTTCTAACAAAGACACTCTCTTCCAACATTTGGTAACGCAATAGTTATTCAATCCGAAATATGTGCATGGATATGCATACCATAAATTATGTTTCTCAAAGCCATACTTCTTGTAATCAAAGAAGACGTTGGAATACTTATCTTTGTTATACCTTGGATGGTTGTCCTTGGTACATATATGGTGACGAGAGATAGACTTGACTCTTTTAGGATGTTCATCTCTCTCTAGAGATCATTTGCAATATTTTAAGTTGTTTCTACCCTCAATGAAAGATTCTAGTATTCTTGACTTCAGCTTATGCTCACTCTTATCATTAAGTGATGTATCACTTTCTGGTCCTAGTAGTTTCTGAAGAGATACTAGCCTGAGGTATTCTTTTGAACATCTGCTTGCTTCAACTTCTTTGGAACGTTCTCTAGTTTCCCCTTTGTCGTATCCCAAACCTACATAGAGAGGTGTTTCCTCGACCTCTATGGGATTGGTCATCCCTTGTCCATTAATGCTAAGTCATCTTCCATCAAATCCCATCTTGTTTACAATATTAAAACTAATGTTTCTCAAATGATCCAAAAGAAGCATACACATCTTGATGGGGTGAAAGAGAACATGATGAACATGATGAATTACTTATAGTGTATCCCTCAATCATATGTTCTACATATTTGATAGAATTTTGTCTCTCTTGCAAAATAGACTCTTCATTTTTCTAAACTTCATCATTGTTCTGAGACTTTGCCAACATATTGTCCTTAGATTATAACTCAAGTTGCATTGGTTGAAATCTCTCTTGCAAATCTTGAAGTCTATTTTTCAACCCTTACTTCTCTTCCTCTGATATCTGTAACAATTTCCTCAAGTATTTTCTGCCTGAATTGTCTGATTGGTTTCTTCAAGTGCATGAATCCATACTTGCTTCGTTGATGCTTCCCATGATTTTTATGTTCCAATAAAGAAAACTAGACTTTGAAAATATGATAATCTAACACAAATATGTTAATAAACCTTTCAGACAATAACTTGAACCATCTTCAAGCCAAATAAAAGGGTGCGAGGTAAAACCGATCATGCACCTAAGGATTACAATTTTCAACAAGGCTTAGTCATAACAATGTCTCACACTCAATAGTGGATACAAGACCATTCAGTGTTGCAAAAAACGCATGTTTGTCACTCTCATCAATTCTAAGAGTGGAAACAAAAGCTTTTACAATGTTTCCAGGCTAAATGGAAATTACATCAAATTTTAAGTAAATATCTAAAATGTAAAAAGAAATATAAAAACTTTGCTTTACCAAAAAATAGTTCAATGTCTATTTGCTAGAGCATTAGTTATTTCGATCGAACCCCAATCCAATCCATCACCTTTCTAACACTAGGCCTTCATCTACTTCTACCACCACATATATGTATAAAAGTAACAAATCCTACCGTTTTGTTCAACAACAAAACCTTAACGTTATGACTAAGAATTTTGTGATTCAACTTGTCGATTGCAACTTCTGCAATTCTTTCACAAACATGCCCTAAGAATAGAAGGAGTGGCTCATGCCAAGGCATTATCCATTACTAGTTTACTCGTAGAATAGGTGACCCAATTTAGTGTATGAAGGTATGTACCTCTTCTTCAAAAAACACTTTTCATGCAGAACATACAATATTTAACAATTAAAAACAAATATACATGTTGCACAATATACATGTTGCACACGAGTCAATTCTTCAGTGTATGGACTTCAAAGCTGCATGTAGATCTTTCAGGCATATTGTGCCTATGATCCACATGTATCTACAAGTCAACAAAAAATTAATTTTCAATCGCAGAAGTGTATGATAGAGTTGGATGCTCCTACATCAAATGCATGGGCAAAATTCTCCCGATCATGGACTCCTAACCATTCCTCTCGACCTGCACTAGTTTTCTTGAGGCATGTTGCATGTTCTTGCATCTCCTTAACAAAAATTGTGACAAATTTCAAATACTCAATTAACATAGATGGATATTCCATGTGAATGCACAGACCTTTGGTTTTTCCTAAGGCCACCAACTTCACCAAAACGTGTGCAAATGCCTCCTAAGATGAATTTATTCTTCAAGCACAGCCTACCGATCCAAGGCTTTGATACCAACGTTATCCAAAAAGGGAATCAATAAACTGATTCAGTTATCAGGCCATTGCAAACACTTAATTAATTTTTCAAATTCCCATAATTAACATGAAATTTGGAAATTATAATTCATATATACAACATATCATAACTAGAATTAAACAATTCAACACATAAACATATATGCAAACCAGATTTGATATCAGAGTTTGTTAGACCCCATGACTACATATTTCTGCTGCATAAATCCTCGAACAATTCATTAAATGTATCACAATTGCATCAACTTTGCAACTATGTCTGTCAATTACAAATACAAACAGCTCCAATGTCATTTTTACATTTTCCAAAGAACTTGTTTGGCACACAATATGAGAAACTGTCACCTGTGCTTTTTGGATCCACCTCTAAATCTTGTTTTTAAATGCATTGGAAATTGTTAAGTTTGTTTCTATCAGCGTGATTCTAAACGTTGAACTATCCATTTTACTTAACAATTTCCAATACATTTCAATAAATACAACTATTTGACAATTTGAGCGCTCGATATTTACATCCATTGAGAGAGGAGAATAGTCAGATTCCCACCACTGCATAGACATCCATTCCTGAGAAACAAAAGACATAAAGACATGCAATTGTCTTATCCTTGCATTATAATTTATTTTTAAAGCGTACATTTCAGTGCACATGTCTAAGTATTTCTCTAATGTATGAATTCATGTTTTTTATATAGTTATCACTTGGAGATCCCTCGACTTAAGACTTGAGAAGAGTAGTCGATTTTGAATTGGATATGGCAGCATTTCACGCAGAGGTAACTATTTCAAAATTTGTACATGTTAATTCATGCATTTAATCACATATTCAAGCATATAACATCTAACTATTTGAAATAGATGGTTTCCCATAGCCATTGTCAGTAGCCAAGATTGATCCCTCGAGTTCAGTTGTTGATGTTATTGAGATGGATGTTCATCTAATGGAATTTCCTCCTACGCAAAGAGGCAAATATCCTAGCCCATAGTTAAGATTTATGATAGGACATATTCATCTAGTATATATTACTCGATTAATGAGTTCGAGTGGTTTATCCAATTTAGTTAATGTTGTTCATAATTGGTGTATAAAATGATTGGTTATTTGTAATTTTTATAAACGTCTTGATAAGGGAGAGGAGATCCTTGAGGAGGATGTCATTGCAGTCACCCATACCTCATATTAACACGGTGATTGTTTGATATAAATTAGTTATTAGTAAGTGATACCTGAGCTTAAAAAATAGGTATGTTCGGTCTATCTAACGGACTAACAGCAAAGTTAGACATTGACTTTGCTGTTGGTTCGTTGGATGGACGGAATGTACATGTTTGTTCAGGATGGAAATAAGTAATTTTTTGAAATTGAGCAAATGACTAATCACTTAAATTGTTCTTTAACTTACAAACTCTAGAGATGAATACAGATCCTAGATGTATGCATTCTCGACCTACGTCATGGAAAAAAAATGAAGATTTATTTTGGATCCTAGATATACTTATGAGAGGCACATGCCTGAGCATGTTTTTTGTATTCTAAAACAGTGACCTACCATGTATATTTTATCATGGAAGATGCATGCCATATGCATATAATGTACTTAAAGTATTTCAAGTATATACAAAATCCACATTGATGTTTAGTATGTGTGCAAGTATTGTTTATTCTGTATTTCGACACTACTTTGATGTTGTATTTTAAAGTATTTCAGTGACCCACATGGCATCTTGTATATTGTGATGACCCCACAATGCTTTATTTATGGTTCAGAAAACTCACATCTATGTATTGTGTTTGTTTCTTAGTTTTGGTTGTGTTCCTAAAATGTGGTTGGTGCTATATTGGACTGTTAAATTTTTTAATATCAATGGATTTGAATGTAAGTGATGCAGGGCTCAGATTAGAAGTCAACAAATTAGAAGTCAACAACTTTGTGATTGTTAGGTCCTAATTTTTCCACTATGATATAACACAATTAGCTAGCAAATGAAAATAGTCGCACACAAAAATGAAGAATTAAAATACAAAAAGAGATTGATAGTATACTAAATTGTGGGAGTTGGCAATTGGAAGTGAGGTGGGGATAGGTGGTGTGTTAAATGGGATTTGTAAAATCAAAAGTGCAAAGTTACAAAATACAATTCTAAATTCTTTGACTAATGCATTTTACACAACATTAAGTTTGATCATGTGTATTAATAATATGTTTTTATTTATTCTATGTGTTAAATTTTGATTGGCTTAAAGACATTGAAAATACTATTTTATCATTGACTATTAAAAATAGGAAAATAAATTAAAATTTACATACATTATAAAAACTTTAAAAAACTCATAAATATTTATGATAAAGTATAGTACTTCTATTATTTTAATGTTTTATTGTTGTCACTTTATTCATATATATAAATATATTTATTAAAAAAAATTATGCAACTTAAATCCATGTGTTTATAGTGAAATACTTATACAATTTTTAAATTAATTTTCAAAAGCAAAATATGCAATTTTTATATTTTATCTTCTTTTTAAAGTGTGAAAATTTGTCTCATTTTCTACTTTTTCTTTTTAGTTTAATATAATTTTTGAAATTAACTTTTAAACATATAAAAATATTAATAAACATATAGATATAGTTTAATAATTTGTAAATTCTTTTTTGAATCAAGTTTCTTTTAAAAAAATAATATGACTTTTCAAATATGTATTATTATTTATAGGAAAAAAATGATTACTCAATTAATATTTGCATATATGATTTTATTGATTTTATTTATAATTTATATTTAAATTTTTTAATATGAAAATTTGTATTAATTGTGTTGTTGAATTTCATATTTTTAAAATAATTTAGTGTTTTAAAAAATTGTTTATATATTAATCATATAAAATATTAATGTCAAAACAATACAAACAATTCAACAAACTCACATATATTTATTCATATTGTAATTTATATATTTTTTTATTTTATATATATATTTTTAAATAAATATCAACAATTTTTAGATATCAATATTTAATATGCAATTTAAATTTTCTTAAAATTTTAAAATTTTATAAATATAAATATATAACATTTTATATGAATATAATAATTATTTTTTATTTATTTAAAAATTTGCGTAGATTTTATTTATTTTTTAAATTAAAAGATAAAGTGATTTAAACGCATGACCTCCTTTACAACATGTGACTTAATATCAAGTGAATCGTCAATGAGCCACACCCCTATAAACTATGAAAAAATAGTATTAAACAATTAAAAAGTAAATAAATTAATTACTTCAATAAAAACTAGTTTAAGATTTTTATTTTATCCTTCAAGTGATTAAGATAACATTTTAGTTAACACAAAGTTGATGAGCATGAACAACAAGTTTTCAAGTCTGTTGGTGTTTCCTTCAAGTACCAGATTCCTAGTGAAGAACCATATGCTCTAGTTCCTTCATGTTACAAATGACGAAGATATGGAGAACATGATTTGTTAACTAATAATCTCGATGGAGATTCATCGCAGAGTTGTTTGGGTTCACAGAAGGAGGAGACCAAGCAAGAGAATTGGTTTGTGGATGCACTTAATGTTAGTCTGATTAGCATATCAAAGACTTCCCCATGGGGCCTTGGATGAATAATATGCCCAAATATTCACCTTGGTCTGAAGGAATTAGCGTTAAGGGTGATCGAACCTCGGCTCAGAGTCAAGGTTATGGGGTTGATTAAATGGGATCCAAGGAGAAAGAAGTTTGCATGGGAAGAGAGTTACAGCAATTGGTGGTTAGTTCAGCTATGAATTAATAAATGCTTAGAAATGACGTGATATCTTTGTATGTGAAAGGTAGTACCAATAAATACTGACAAGGGGGTGCACAAACCATCAGCCTCAAACCAACAAGTTGCAACATCCAATAGGATGCTCCATGCAAATATATAACATGCAAGATGACCAAAACTGTATTTGGTCTCTTGATGTGAGATAGCCAAGTGTTCACGCAAGTCAAGTATTCATATTGGATATGCCTTGTAAGGATCCCATTTAGGCATAAATAATATTGGAAAAAACACAAGCCAATTTAGGCGAAATAGAAAACTACAAAAAGGACAAAAATATAGTCATTAAAGCACACTTACTTCTCATTAATTACTATACATATATAAATGAGAATTGACCCTTGGTTTCATATTCTAAGTGCCCTCTTGGACTTCAAGGTGACTCTTCATTTCCTTTTCTCATGAAAAAAGAAGAATAATAATAGTAATAATACAATATAGGAAAATGCCAACCCAAAGGATCAAATTCCCAACAATTCTCCCCTTATTCTAAAGGGTGTATAAGAGTCCAAGAAAAAGAAGAGAGCTGGAAAAAGGATTGACAAACCACTATGCTAAGCAAGTTAGCAGAATCTTGCACCATCTTCTACTAAACTACAAGAGTTCTCTAAAAAGGTGCTTTTGGATGAAAACCAACCAAAATGGATAGCATAAGCTAAAATAATCTACTATGTGGGTGGTTTAAAATTGACCACAAACTATTGAACTTGGTGCAGAGGCTCAAAGGTTATGTCTCAAAATTTCCATTGATGCTTAGAGGTTCTCTAGTAGAAGCAACAGGAGGTTGAAGTAGGTTGAAGTTTGTCAATATTTTCGCAATAATAAAAGATTCTTGAACTTTAAAACTTTAATCCACAATTACAGTGCAGATAGATCTCATAAACAATTCATTCACACAAGCATTCAATGAATAAGACACATGATGTACCCTGGGAAAACCCTCCAAATCTAGAGGATGAAAACCGAACAATCCTTTGAGTATGATAGATAATCGACAAAGAATGATTACAACACAATAGCATATTTCTTGATAAGAGAGAACAAGAGAATATCTAGATCATACAGAACATTGTATCGGTCTTGCTAAGTGCATATAACTTTTAAAACAATCCAAATTCAGTCATGCAAAGAAGGTAGTGAATGGTTGCATGATTTTGTGCATCGGTAACACTGTGGACACTATTTCACCTTCAACCTTGTGCCCTTACTGACTTGGTTCCAAGTTATCACCACATAATTATCTCCCACACTGAAGATATGTACCCTCCATTAATTCATTAGTGTTGACTTCCTTTAACTAAGTTGTTGGCTGATTGAGTTGAACTGAATTGAATGGAATTGCATGTAACTGAACTGAACTGGATGTAACTGAATAGAACTAAATGTAATTAGTGCTTCACCATAAGTGTCATCCTCAACAACCACTTTGCATAAATTAAGGAGTTGAATCATTAATTAACTAAAACTTGGTTATCACAACTAAGACTCAACTAATGTCTTATTAATTTGAGCTCACTTAGAGGCATACATGGGAGAATTGAATTCTCTCTATATATCTGTGTTCATCTTTATTTAATTAATTCTGCATGGTCCATATGTGTTTAATTAATTATTCCTCTATATCATATCATACTCATAATATATGTTTTGACCTTATGATCATATGTATTACCTAGGGTCATATAGTCATATGCTAAATTAAATCACTCTAGGGGTAGCTAATCCATAAAGGAGACTTGTATCACCTGTTGACCATGACTAGCCATACATCACATAGTATATCCTTGAGACTTAATACAACATAAGTTCTGGACTTGATACAACACAAGTCTCTAACCTTAATACAACATAAGGTCATGTTTTTTTTTAAATTGTATATTTGGAAGATATTCTGGTGTATATTATCATTGTATATTATTGTACCCCCATCAGAGATGTGTTTCCCTCCTTTTGGGATTGCATTATTGTATATGGTCATTGAGGTAAACCATGCATTGTAAATCGGGGCAATAGTCCCCAGCATAAATAAAGGACAATGTACTTATGAATATTCCTAGGTAGGTAGGCTCCAAAGAGGTTACATGACTAACCTAGTTAGTTGAGTAAGTCACTAAACAGAAGGATATAAATATAGAGGCACCCTCCTCATTTGATACACACACTCACACTCTCTCATGTGCACTTTAGGAGAGAGAGGATGAAGAGGAAGAGAGAGAGAGATGCAGAAGACATCTTGTTCTTGGGTTTTTCCATCTTGTGATATTGTCTTAGTGATGGAACTATTCTGAGGAAGTTTATGGGGTTTTCTCCTTTATGGTTTCCCCGATGAAAATATTTGTGTCTTGTGTATCTTGTGTATCTTGTGTATCTTGTTGTGCTTGTTATTCTTTCAAATAGAGATCCTAATGAAATTAATGTAGAAAAACTAAAATGGTATCTGAGCCACTCTGAAAGAAGGCACTGTACAGTTGAAATACTGCTACAATGGTAGTTACTGAAGATTAGGGTTTCATGCTTGAAAACCCTAAAAGACAAAAACTAGTCATCTTGAGACTTTTGCTATAACTAGAGATGAATATGAAATGTGGACAAGATGAATATTAAATATTTTTGTACCATGTATGTGAGTTTCAACCACATATTTGCTATACTTCAGGAATTATGATTCCTCCAAATCAGGGTTCCAGCCTCCTCAAGAATCCAGTATTAAACAAGAGACGTAGGGATAGTTGTTATATCTCAAGCTAGGAAGGTCCAAATAAAATTTCACAAGATGTTGCATATAGGGAACGCATTGTAGTTTCAGTGGTCCTAGTTTTAGAAACTGAAGGTGAAATAGTGACATGAGAAATTCTGTACAAGTTCTCTATGTTCAATTAGTCCTCAAATAAGTCACCTTGGGAAACTTAGAATAAGTTCAACTTGGTGAATCCAATTCTTCTCTAACCTATGGGGTTGGAAATAATATAGACCAAGCTATCTCAGGACGAAGTTTTAGACCCTTAGGATAAAAAATTTTGGATATATAACAAAATCAATATCAAACAATTATGCAGAAGAAATTGGAGAAATGAGGCCTTCCTAGTTTAAGGTCTTCTCTCCACAGATCATCAAGAAAAGAGGTCTAGGACAACTCGTCAAAGAAGGGTGCATATTTTGGTGGAATCTAAATCAAATTTGGAGAAATTTCAATTTTTGGTTGCGGGACACTACGGGACGGTGTAGGAAGAAACTAGGGCATCGTGTTTCAGAGGCTTCTGCCATAGTTTTCAAAAACGAAGTACATTGGACAACTCGCCTTGAAGAGGCACATATTCATGTCCAATTCCAAGTTTGGAAAATTAGGGTTTCTCTAACAAACCCTAGATCATCAAGCTCAGGAACCAGGTTGGACACCTCAAACTGGTAAGATATATATATTTGTTATTTCCATTTGAGGTTCTCATTTCAAAATGACTCATCACACCTTACTTGATGATAATCTTGGGGGAGTTGACAACTTATGTGCATGGAATTATAGGATGTCCTCGATCCTTGAATAAAATGACTTGGATCAATATATGAGTAAGTAATTTCCAAAGCCAGATGGACATGAGGCTAAGTCTACTCATAAGAATAACTTGGTTAAGTCCAAGAGAATCATTGCATATTCTATTAAGGATCATCTCATCCCTCATGTGCCATCCTTGAAGTGTTCAATGCTTTGAAGAAGTTGTTCAAAGGAAAGAACATCAATCAGGAGATGAAATTGAGGGATCAGTTGAAGAATGTGAAGATACAGAACTCAGAGACTATGTATTCCTACTTCACAAGGGTTGCTCAAATCAAGGAACAAATTGAAGCAGTCAAAGATAATGTGGAAGAAGGAGAGAATGTTATGACCACCTTGAATGGACTCCCAATATCATGGGATCCATTCATTCAAGGAATATGTGAAAGAAGGAATTCGATCTCTTTCAGAAGACTATGGGAAGAATGCACACAAGAAGAAGCTTGGCTCATAACAAGAGAAGATAATATGGGAGCAAATGAAGATCAATCTCTCATAATTTACAATAGAAGAAATCACAGAAAGAAGGAGGACCATCATCACAAAAGACAAAAGAAATTCAATAGAGATCCTTCCAATATTAGATGCTACACTTGTGATGAAAAGGGACACTACTTCGGATATTATCCCAGAAACAAAGGCTCCTTCAACAAGAAGTCAAACAAGAAAATACATCATGCTCACATCATTGAAGATGATAAACCAACTAATAAAATATTCATAGAAGAAAAGGAAGATTCCTCCATCGATGAGGAATATTTACTTTAATCTAGAAGAATTCTACCGATGAAAACTCCAGTTATTCTGGGAAGGACATAAGGATCAAGAGAGATTCCACCCACCAAAAAAACAAAGATAAGTGTTTAATTGTCATATGATATTGTTTAGTTATGTACATATTTATATTTAGTTGATGCATGCTTGAGTACTTGCATTTACGAATAATATACTACTGACTTACATTTGATGGGTAAGAATCCTATGATGTTGTACAACATTCCATTTCTACTTATCTAGAATGAAACCTATTTTCTGACATATTGGGATTAGTGTACAATCTCAATAATGTTATGGTAGAGATGGAAGGCATCTAGAAAGTTACTGTATACAGTATATGGATGGCTATTGTGGCATTGGATGAGATAGTTACATGAATGTGTGACATATAGAATTTGTCACAATTAATATGTTTTGTAAATTATGAAATGTTCTAATCATGTTTTGACTTGTAGGAAAGATTGTCTACAATCACCTACAGAAAAACAAGGATGATACTTGTTCTGAATATTTACTCCAATAGACATACATGAAGAGGAACATGAAGCTCACGGGGATAGAGACACCGTGGCAAAAGAAAGAGCTTTAGGAGAATATAAGAATCATGATATGACCTAAGGAGAGCAGTAGATCCACCTAGAGAGATGAAGACCATCTTGGGCACAAGAGATCATCCAATATGAATAAAATTATGGAGAGACTTCCAAATAAAGAGGCCTTGAACACACTCCAGTTATGTGATACTATTGAGTGACATCATTGATGTAGATCCTTCCAACTATGAAGAAGCAACCAAGAAGAAATGGAAGGAGACAATGATCAAAGAGTACCAATTGATCATGGAGAATGATGCCTACTATGCGGTTCTGAGACATGAAGGGAAGTTCGTGGTGTCTTCCATTGAGATACAAGATAAAGCATGCGACATATGGTCGCATCGAGGGATACAAAGCAAGGTTCATGGTTTCTATAATAAAGAGGAAGTAGACTATGGCATGACATACTCCATTAGCCAAACACACTTCTCCAGTAGAAGTGTATATCAAGCAGAGAAACACATGTGCACAGAAGGCTTTGTACGAGCTCAGAAGACACCCATGGATAAGCACATACAATTACATGAGGATATCAAAGATCACCTAGAGTGATGAAGATCTTAACCTTTTATACAAGATTGAAGATGAAAGCCCGTAGAGGATGACAAGCTCACAAATGGGTGAAAGAATAACTTTCAGCAAAGTATGAGATAGAGGATCTTGGTATCGAGTGAACTTAACAAATGGAATAGATGGATACATAGAATATCAGTAGCAGAAGAAGCTACTTCTCACTTCAGTACAAAATGTTCTGATACATAGAGTACAAAATGCAGAGGTAGAATGATGCTTCGTTTCAGAGGGAGTGATTGCATAATATCTGAGTTCAAGAATATTGACATGGTATGCCAAGATGGAAAAATTCCTGATGGACTTAGGCTTTACCAGGAGTAAAGCGGGTTCCAACCTTTACATTAATTTTGAATGCGAAATACTGGTATGTGTTGATGACCTGATAGGATAGGACAAACTCATTGTAGATGCAAAGGGGAATCTTGCCACTGATTTAGAGATGAAAGAATTAGGGATGATGCACTATTTATTAGGCATGGAGGTGTGGCAGAGTGTGGATGGTATTTTTCTTAGTCAAGAAAAGTATGCAGTATGATGGACTGCAAGGTGATAGCCACGCCTATGGCATCAAACTTGAAGCTACTATTTGATGCATCATAAGATTCATTTAATGCCATGATGTATCATCATATGATTGGTTCATTGATGTCCCTAGCAAATAAAAGATTGGACATATACTTTGTTGTGAACACACTGAGCCAATTTCTGATGGATCTGAGACATTTTCATCTGGTTGCTGCAAAGCATGTATTGAGGTACATGAAGGGTACACTTGAGTATGGGATCAAATATGACATGTATCATAAGATTAATATGCACATTTATGTTGATTCGAATTGGGAAGGTAGCTCCACTGATAGGAAGAGAACTTCGGGTTGTTGCTTCAGTTTGATATCCGGTATGATTGTCAAAACCCCAAATTTTCACAAAAATTTAAAATTTTGAGATAACATAAAATGTTGATTCTACGGTTTAATAACATCTAATGGTTAGCAGAAAAAGAAACAATCCAATGATTAGTATTACCTATTTTCAAATTTCGTTAACTAAGCAGTTTCCTTTTCATAACATAAATAAGGTTTATTTACGTATTGTTTTATTTTAGTTTACTAATGAATCTTCTTTATGGAAAGTAGGTGGAATCTAACTTTGAATCCCGGGCTTACTTATCATTTATGCTAACGCAGAAAGATTACTGGTTCTTACAGGTTTACAAGTAAGATCGAACAAGTAAGCGTTTTAAAATTCATAAAGTATCAAGAAGTGTTTCTATTTGCAATTAATATGCTTAGTAAATAAGTTAATAAATTCCAAGCAACTTCAATGAGGTAAAGTAGTTTATTTTCTCTGGTTTTTCTTGTAAGCAAAGTTCAAAATAAATGATTCCTTTCTTTATCAAACTTAACGACAGTAAAGATACTTACTGTGTACTCTAGACTTGTAATCCTTGTCGTATATTCATTTTTATATTAACATGCTTAACTTGCATCATTACACTATTACGTACTATTTGTTTTTATACAGTAAGCACTTTGATCAATACTAATAGTAAGATTCTCATTAGAATATAAAATTCAATTTCCTTTTTTAACTTACTAGTATAGTAAGTATCAACATATTACTTATATGTATAAATTAATTGCTCATTAACAGGTTATTAGCTCCCTTGTAAATGTTGTGCTGCATATTCTATTGTATCACATACAATATTGTATTATTTACTTCAGTACCAAACTGATCAATATTTACATTCTTTAGGGAAGCTTACTGCTTGTAAATCTTCTTGATAATAAAAGTTTGATTTGGGTAAACTAAATTGCATCGTTTCACATGGAAAGTTACTTGCCTTTACTATTTAAATCTAAGCCAATCAATATTGTTCGAAAGATTAAGGACTTGAGTAAGGTTATAACATTATAATTCTTATTATTATCATAACACCATTCTCACATGAAGTTAATGTCTAAAGTGGCTATTATGGAAGATCTTTGTCTTGCATAAACATAAAAATATCTTACCAAATAAATAATTGTGGTAAGTTACTAGTAATTGACAAGTTGAATACAACTGGTGCCTATGCAAGTCTAAACCAAAGTTGAACTTGTAAAATAATTCAGGGTTATACTCTTTTACGATGTTATCAAACTTTAAAATTCATTTACCATTCGAATCATTGGTTTTATAAGGGTTATGAATAGGTATAATCCATTATGTTTATAAATATACAAATATATAGTTAGTTCAAAAGTTCCAAACGACTTAACTTTGGATTTTTCCACCCATCAAATGGTTATTCCACTTTGCTAGGGTTAACGTTGAATAAATTATGGTTTAACATAACGCCCATGTCATGCTATCAACATTAGGATATAATTGATCTATGATTAGTGATGGGATAATAATAGGGCATATACCAGAGTTTATGCATCATTTGGATAAGAAATACATATGATTTACGATGTGATATTTACATTTTGAACATCATATCTTGTTCAAAGTTTTGATATTAGATCATTGTTTAAATAATTGGAAATACTGGAACGTAGGTAAACTATTGAGTCGACCCACGCATGGTTGGAATATCTGAGGGCACGTGGTCACCTCTTGGCCCTGTATTGGTTGTATATAACTCTTGTAACCCTAACTCTTTTGTTATTTTCCCTCCAATGTTCACACTGGAATTCGAGTTATTCTGCAAGGTCCCATGGTGGCCGTGAGTGTTCTCCCTGCTCTATCTTGCTCCAACGCTTGAGTTTATGTTGTTGTAGTCTCCGGTATTCGGTCTTGTTGCCATTTCTTTGTAACTGTGGGTTTTTACTCTGCAAGAGTTTGTTGGTTTCGTTTTCTCTTGGCTTGCGGCCTGTCTGTAACTCCATTTGGATTTTTTTGTAGCATGTCATTGCTATGCGAAGTTGAGGCTTCTCTGGCTGTTGGTTGAGCTCCTTTGTTGTCGTAGGGTTTGTAGAAATCATGTGCACACCTTGCTGTTAGTGACAATCTCTCCGCTAGATTATTCAACCTTCCTATTTGAGGTAAATATTTAGTTCTCATTCCATATTAGAATGCTCACAGTAATATTGGTTTACATTTAGTTTTTTTTTTATGTAAAGAGTTATGACTATAATGTAGTATTGTGCTCTCACTGCAGGTACTCGAGACTCCATTTGAAAATCATAAAGAGGACAATGCTGGCTATGTTCGAATGTCGTGACTCCAAATTAGTAAGCTCTAGGTTCAACGGTTGGGTTTTTACCTTGCTTGCAACAAAGTTGAGTGGTGGTGAACCTTGAGCTTGGAAGCTTTTCCAGCTTCGCCTTTAGCTAGGCAGTTTCTTTTTTTTAAATGTTAATGGGTTTTATTTTATTTTCAAACCCTCGCCTCGACGATGGGTAGACCCAGCTATGAGCTGGGTGTTGTATCTGATTTAGATTTCTAGCCTTACGGCCTGTCATTACAATACAATGGTTTTTAAAAATGATTTCTTTCGAGCTTGGACTCGCTTGTAGTAATGCTATTTTTGTGACTCTGTGTACTTAGGGTTTTACCCTATTTGACTCTGAATAAATAATTATTGTTTATTATATTTTGTATATTTAATATGGTTATTTAATTTAGGACTGTAATTCAGTCATAGTGTATTTGTAATATTTACTTATTGCTCGAGAAAATTCGAGCTAGGGCTTTTCTTGAAGGAAGCCTTTGTTTTAATAAATCTTTCAAGTTATTTTTAATAAGTTTTGTTACTTGTTAAATTTGTTCTTTAATTAGTTTTACAGGTATGATATAAAAAATTTCCAGTAAGCACTATATTGTCTTTTCATTGGTCCTTAATGGACTGTAAACAGTTTATATTAGTTTAAATGTTTATTAATTAAATAATCCAAGTGATTGGATTATAGCTTAAATGTTTGTCGTCTGTAAATATAATAATGATTTAGGGTTTCGACCCTGTAGTTTACTTTTATAGGTATAACCTGTTTTTAAAAATAAAAACAGTTCTTTTCATAAATAACATTTATTTATTTGTTAGTTATTATCATATTCTATTTGTTTTATTTAATAAATGACAGATAGGTTTTATTCAAATTTCTTTGAAAAGATGTACATAAACTCTGTAACTTACTTTGTTCTTTATAATTTAATTATTTTAATAACACCCTACTTGGATTCTAGTATTTGTTAGACTTAGTTTAGTTGATATGATTAGTAAATAAAAACTAAGTATTTGTAATTTACTTCTTAATTCAGCTGAATGAAATAAAGTAGTTTGAATGTGTTATTTCTACTGCATTGCAATCAATTACTAAATAAACACAAAGGAATCTATATGTATAACATAATACAGTTTACCCTCCTGCATAATTTAACTTAAATAAAAAAAGAATAATCTACTGTATGTAAACATAGCATCTTATCTACTAGGGTATTTTCTTAACATAATAATGTTTCTACCTGTACTGGATTACTACTATTTCTTTTCTAGTATATTAACATAAACAATGTTCATATAACCAAGTCATTTTTTTTAATTATAACCTGCATACTGAAATAAATTACTCTACTAACATGAAATGCATAATCACATCTATTCATTTTAGTCTCTTATCATTTCCTTCATCTACTTTAAATACTCTATCTGTGCTGGAGTACGGTCTGGTCCTTCCAAACATGGAAAAACATAGATTAGAATTATTTTCCATCTATTTCAGATTCATTCCTTCAATAATCTAAAGGATTACTAACTCTAACATTTTACCACTAAATATTTAACATTCATTTAACAGTCAGTTTCACATTTAACTATCTAACACAGTAAAACAAAAGAATGTAGAACCTGATTAGGATAGACAACAACAGCATTAAGAGGCTGTTCCTCCCTACCAACTCCTGGAGAGCGCTCAAACAACACTTCCTTAGGACCCCCGAGCCCGTTCCTATTCTTCTTGGCTGATAACTGGTGGAGCATGCAAACAATAGACTAGTCCAATGACTCAGTAAAACACTCTGCACTCAATAGCAACATCCTTCAGTTGAAAAGCTGCACTAGATCACTTAGCAGTTATCCCCTCAAACTCTTTCCACAATTCCCTTCCACTGAATTTCTTTGAAGTACATTCACCTGAATGATCACTTCTCTAGCATGAGCAGCCTCAGCTCTCTTCAATGGGTATTTTTATAAAGATTACCTAGTTCTTTTGGGTTAGTTATCATTAGTTGAGCCACCTGCTCTAATCCCACTTTATTGGGGGATCATGACCCCAAATGTAGGGAGGTTTCCACCTGCAACAGTTGGAAGTGGTTTGAGGATGCTGCCACATGTCTATTTGCTCTCCACCTAGTCTCCTCCACCAATTTGACCAGTAAACACTCTTTTAACATCTCTCCTAAGCTGTTGTCTCCACCTTTATTTATTTATAATTAAAATATTCAGAATTGCATTAAATATCCTTGACTCTGCTGATTCATCAATTACAACTTAACATAAAATTTAACATATTGTCCTTAAATAAAATTAAATAAGATAATATTGTTTTTGAAAAATTGGGGCATGTGACAATGATCTCCTAGTTTAGCTGGAAGCAGTCTTATGTGGCGGTGAGTAAGCTGAGGCATAATATGTTGCAACCTGCTTGGCTAGTTGTGAGGTAGTGTAAGTCTACATCCTTACATGATTATCATAATAGATAACATATATTTTTAATAATGAATTAATGATATTTACAAAAAATTCATGCAACTTATATATATATATGAAGAGACACCTTTAAACAATGTGTCCTTCTAATGCCAACTTTTACATAAATAATTACTAACTAAACTAACAAATAATCTAATATACTCTTGGTATATTAAAAATAATCATTCTCTAAAAATATTCGCCCACGAATCTTCTATAAGTGTGCTTCAACAAGAAATATTGTCACGAATAATGGTACCACGGTTTAGAAGTTCTTGAAATAATTGGTCACACTTCCATTCAAATATTTTCATGCATATGATTCTATAGAAAAGCACATAGCAACTATATGGATTATTCTTCTGAGCTTCTATTATGATGGTGTTATTTTAATCTTCTAATTTGACGTAGATTTCTGATATTTTTGCATGCTTTGATATGGTTTTCTTATATGTACTGGAAACTACTAATAATGTACTGAATTCCTTGTCTGGCGATATTATCTTTAGTTGTTCCCTGGGAACCTTTTGATATTCACATCCCAGAACATCTTGAGTTGCGGCCATGGGTAGAATATTCATCTCTTCATTTGTCACAACATCTTTTGGGTTTCGTTCTTCTACATTATCATGATTAAGGTAATCTTTGACGCTTTTGCTTTCATCATTGTATTTTTCTACAACTTCAGTTATCTCATAATTGTTGTTAACATTGAATTCATTTTTAACAATATTTTGTGCATTATCATTATAATATACGACATCATCAATTTATTTACAATTGATATTAACATTGTGATTATTAATATCATCTTGATTTTTCATATCCTTGTCTTCTACCTCTTCTGGTTCATCGTCCTTGTTATCGTCTTCCTTAATGAGTCCTTGTTTTGGATTTTCACTAGACAATTTAATAGATTTTTCAGCTTGCATATTAATGCACCTTACTTCCCTACCTTATAATAATTCGTAGAGAAATTCTGGTAAATGTACATATTTTCTACTAAGCATCGTATTTTGAGGTTTGTAGATGGGGTGTCTTTTGTTATCCCTCCTGGATTCTAGTGGCCTAGATCTTTTGTGAGGAGGGATGTAAGGAGGAAGTTGGTGTGGCCTCCCTTCCTTTCCAGTTGAAGTAGCTACTTTGGATTCTTCCCTACTTGAATATTTAGGAGTTGTCGTCGTACGTTGTTCCTCTTTACTTACGAACTTGGGAGTCACAGTTTCTTCTTTGTTGTGAGTGCATATGTATGTGACTCCCAACTCTACTTGACCTTACATGATTCTATATATATATATATAATGAATTATCTTTACAACAAATTCATGTGGCTTATATGTGTGTGTGTGTGTGTGTGTGTGTGTGTGTGTGTGTGTGTGTGTGAAGAGACACCTTTAAACAATGTGTCCTTCTAATGCTAACTTTTACATAAATAATTAATAACTAAAATAATGAATAATATAATATACTTTTTGTATATTACAGGCAGTATGGCTTTGAAAGATACTATATTATTTCTTTGATATGACTTGCATGATGCAAAGAGGATTGTGAAGCTCCAGAATGTGATCCAAAACGAGGCCCCTAGAAAGAGGCAGTAATGAGTTCTAGCATAATCGGAGTTGTAAATTGTTTTGGAAACAAAAAAGATCCTGGTGTACTCCTAGATATGGCAAGAGACTAGAAGACATGGATGCATGAGATCTCACATGGGTAGAGAGACAAGTTGTCCTTGTGCGAAAAGGATCCTAGCATAGGATGCATGTTACTCGGACGTAACTAGTCTTATAGGTTGTCCTCATATGTAATCAATCCTGGCGTAGTACACAGGTTATCCTTGGATGTAATTAGAATTGGTACAGGTTATCCGAAATGTAAAAGATCATGGCATGGTACGCAAGTTTCTCGAACATAATAATTTCCTAAAAGGTTATCCAAACGAAAAATATCATGGACGCATTTTGTTCCAATGTAATAAGTACTTGAGGTTGACTTGGAATGGAAACGATCCTAGCGTAGTACGCTGGTTGTTTGGCCGTAATCAGTTCTTGTATGCGTGTGTTACCATGTTGGAGATGATGAGGTCACAAGGCACTTAGTGTGCACATAGGTAGTTCTCGCATAGTGGAAGAAGCAGGTTGTCTTAGTGACGTGAAAGAACCTGACATGCTCCTATGTTGGTAGAACGCAAGTTGACCGTAGAGAGACATAATTCACTTTGTGTCCTCTTCAGATATTCTTGCATAGTGGAGGATGTAGGTTGTCTTGGTGACGTGAAACATCCTGGCATGTTCCTATGTTGGTAAAATGCAGGTAGTTTGTGATATGTATCTGGGTTATGCTATGTATACTCTGTGTGTTTTGTGTAGGATAATGAAATGATCTAGATATGATGAGACGACGGTAGGAGACATAGGTGATTGTAGTGGAAATGTAATGAATGGTCATGGGTTGTACCTACATGATGGCTTGCTCATGAATATGATGAATACCTAGATGAGGACTAGGAATACACCTAGCATGAAATAGGGACGAATCTATAGAAACTTCCTATAATGGATAGATTGGACAATATGAAGACTATGGAAACAACAACGATGATGACTCGGTGACAATGACGTGACCAAATTATGTGTTGATGACTGTGGCGAGAGAATGCCTTCCTATTAAGAGGGAGTGTTGTTGTTTGTCAAAACCCCAAATTTTTGAAAAATTTAAAACTTTTAAAATAACATATAATCACATTAAAATCAGTTGTTAACTGGTTGATTAGTTTATTCTATTTAAAATGTAACTGAATAGTTATTTAAATACTCTGTACTTTGAAAAGCATATTTCTTTTTAGCTACTGATTAATTTTCTGTTTTGCGACATAAGGTGGTTTGTCGTAAGGGCTAGGCTTACTTAGCTTTCGAGCTAACGCAGCCATTTTCTTCTATTACAGATATACAGGTAAGAAGTATGGTTCGATGCTAACAAGTCTTTGAAGCTACAGTTCAGATTCTGCATACAATTTATTTGGTAAAAGTTTATACATGCTAGACAGAAAATATCTTACTTCTCAAGGTAATATCTTGTTATTTCTGCTATATTTTCCTTTGGGACTTAATATTAAAACAAAATGCATTTTTCACAAACACACAGTAAAAGACTATACCATATAGGGTCATGAGGTTTAATAGATTTACAAGTATGAAAAACTTAAATGCTCCTCCTGAAAATAAGTATAAGAACTTATATATTATTTCTTTACCTAACAGTTTATCATGGTAGAAAGATCACCGCTTCACAGGTTTATTCCTTTTTGTCAAGTTATAATAATAACATTTCATGCTTAGCTTGCATACTGTTCAGTTTTTCAACTGATGAGGACTATTATTAAAACAATCCATAAATTCATTATCTTCAATTATTTAATGATGTAATAAGACTAGATTATCAATAAAGAAGATAGAAAGAGTAAACCAGTTCTATTCTACCTTGCTTATGGAATCTCTCATAAAAGTTTGAGTTTGGGTGTGACATAGTCTAGTTGTCACTTAAAAGAATGCTATGACTATAGCAAGGAGGAGTTATCTTTATCCATAAATATCTAATTTATTTAAATAAGACAACTATATTGAAAGAAGTCTAACCTAATAGAAACACCATTTAAATGTATAAAATTACATACATCAAGGAGTAATTAGGTTTATCATCTTATTTTGAAATTCAATCTAGTTGGCATTATAATTATATATTATGACAACTAAACCATTACCATAATCTCTTATTCTATAACTCTTTCAACATATAAATAAACCTATATGATTATACACATGATGCTATGGAATGAATCCTATGAACAAACATGACTATAATCATTGGACTTTGTATAATCAAAGCGTAGCATGCAATATGGATTAACTATATACTAATCATGCATTGAGGCAATATGATGCAGGTATATACCAAGGTTTATAACTTTTTATAAATCATTCCAGCGATGATTTTGATTGTCAACAAATATCGGTCGTGGACTTTAGAGCGAAAGCCATATTATGCCAATTATTAATAGTGTTACGTGGGTGCATACTAGCCATTTGTTGGCACTATATGTGGTTGACTGAACCCTAAATCTTCATTTCCATCTCTCCCTCAGCCTCTTGGCCGCTCTGCAACATTTCGGGACCCTGCTGGTAATGTGTCGACCGCCATTGCTCTTTACCCAGCTCTTGCTCCACGCGAGTTCAAATACTACACTGTGGGTTATTTAGTGTGTTTACCTCGAGTTGATTTCCCTCTGTGGAACCGCCAAAGGTTTACTTGTCTCGACTGGTGACAATCCAGCCCTTTTCTTGCACCCTCCAGTGGATTATTCTTTCAAATAACGTGGTTGTTTTTGTTAACCAGTCGTATGAAAAACAATGAGAAGAAAGCTGTGATGATAGGGTTTATTTGGGGTCTCCATTGTGCTGTAGGTTGAAAGATAAAATAACCGTCGTTCTTCCATTGAATGGCAACCTCCTCGCTGGAACAAGTCACAGCTTCAAATCGAGGGCTACCAACTGATAAGGTAATACTTGAATTTATTATTTTCATTGCACAATAAATTGTATACGTTATTATTTATCCTTTAAATACATGCTAACAGTCGGCTGTAAATAAATCTCCTTGCAGGTGAACCTGCTACACTTCGATGCCTTCTTCGGATTCAAGGTTATGGCTCCAAGACTACGGTAAGCCTTGGTCCTTCCATGGCTTATCATCTTCGTCTACACCTTAAGGATGGCATTGGGTTGTTACTACGGCCATTCTGTCCTCGTGGTTTTTAAGCTGTTTGTTTTTAATGTTTTATGCTAAGGGTATAACCCTAACTCTGAAAAGAGTCCTCCGGCTACGGCCGTGAATGTAAGGTTTCGATTTTAAATACAGTAGGGTTTATAAAAAAATTTGCAGGCTGTAAGCCTTCGCGTTATTACTGTGTTAAAGAGTTTTTACAGGCCGTGAGCCTTGCTTTTACTGTATTAAAGTTTTACAGGCCGTGAGCCTTGCATTTACAGCTATGGGTTAATAAATGAACAGAGTTTTCAGTCTTATGTGATTACTTATCATGGGTAGGGTTTTTACCCTCCGTTCTACCATATTTTGAAAACTGGTTCTTTTTCTTGCATTTACTTAACGCTCTAACAAAAGAATGCTTATTGTGGTTCATTTAATAGCCCAGCTGTAAATGTTATTAGTTATTTTTATTTAATAAGATTTAGAATGAAGAGACATTTGTCTCGTTAGGTTACTGATTAGGTTTATAAACATAAGCTCGATTGTCGAGCGTCCTGTACTCATACCTTCTCCTTTCGGTACAGATAAACCTTGATTTATTTAATACATCATTACTTGTTTTAGATCTGTACAATATATTAATAGCCTTTAGGCTCATTACAGTCTTATAATATTGTTTTTATAATGTGACTGTAGTGAATAATGTCCATTTTTTATTTATTTATTACTTAGTTGCAATAATTATAAATCTAGGGTTTTTAACTCTGTTCTGCAGTTTGTAAACAATATTGCTTTTATATTTTAATATT
This sequence comes from Pseudotsuga menziesii, assembly GCA_001517045.1. Taxonomy (NCBI): domain Eukaryota; kingdom Viridiplantae; phylum Streptophyta; class Pinopsida; order Pinales; family Pinaceae; genus Pseudotsuga; species Pseudotsuga menziesii. The sequence goes on from LPNX010185489.1 coordinate 237,420, forward strand.
CAGTACTATAATGCTACTCTTTTGTAATCTTTTAATTATTACCAATGTCTTTTAACAATGTTTATTTATTTTACAAAGTACATTGAAAGACTAGTTCATAAATATTTTTCTTTTTGTTTAATTACATTCTATGTATAAATAAACAAGTCTTTATTTTTATATTAATATACTACCTGGATGTTAATGTTATACCATATAACATATTGCTATATTGTAGGTACTATAATACAATACTATTTCTTCTTGAAGTTATTATAAATGTTGTTTTAATATTGCTTTACCCATTATTTGGTCTGGGTTCTTTATTTATTTATAAAGTCTGATTATTTCTTTATAATACCTATTCAATAATAAAGTATAATTTTATATACGTATCTATATAAATACCTGCATATAAAGTAGCATTCATTTACAGATTTTACAATAGAATAATAGTTATGAAAAATATACTTAACCTAGCTGAATAAATGAGTATACAGAAATTTTGGGTAATTGCATTCTCTGCTATAATGCAGACTGTTACTAATAGAATTTAATTTGTAACATTAATTAGTTAAGTAACAGATACATGCTTATGTCCTTCTGTCAGTAATGTTTTCATTTTAACTCTATAAAACTGAATTCCTTTTAAAATAGAAGAACAACCATAACTTAAACTGCAAGGATACTTGGACTATCTTTTCATTTTCTTTTACTGCTAGTATTTCCAGAAAACAAAGTTACAGTACTAGAATAGTTTAAAGCTGTAGAAAGATAGCTAATGAATTAAACAGAAAGACATTTGTAATAGCTGCAAGTAAAGTAGGGAACTCAGTTCGGAAGAATACTACTTCTCAACACTGAGACACTGTGCTAGAGTACGGTCTGGTGATACCAGATGTGGAAAAACACAGTGAATACTAACAGGTTTAACTACTGGTATCCTAAGATACTGAATTTACTGAACTAACTAATTACTCAGACATGTAAATAACCATATCATTCATCCATTCATACTCAGAAATCATGAAGAAATAAATGGCAGAACCTGTTTAAACTGTGGACAACAACAGCAATGGGAGCCTATTCCTCCCTACCAATTCCTGGAGAGCGCTCAGACAGCGACTTCTCAGGACCCCCGAGCTTGCTCTGGTCTCCCTGGCTGGAACTAGGTGCAGCAAATCAAATACCAGTCTTCAACTCAGTATTAACTCAGAACTATCAGTCAGTTCTCTCAGCCCAAATAGCTGTAATAAGAATCAAGTTACTGCAGCAATCCACTCAAAACAATTCCTTCTTTCTTTCCCTCTTTCCTCAATGAAATTCCTGAATAAAATTCACCTGAATGAATTCTCTCTGGAATAAAATCTGAGCAGCCTCAGCTCTCTTCATTGAGTACTTTTAAAGATTGCCTAGGTCTTAGTTGGGTTAACTGTCATTTAATGAGCCACCTGCTCAGATTCCACTTTCTTGGGGAATCATGACCCCAAATATAGGGAAGTTGCCACCTGCAACTTAGGAAGTGTTTGAGGATGCTGCCACTTGTCTTTTGCCTCTCCACCTAGTTCCATCCATCAGTTTGACCAGTAACCTCTTTTTAACAGCTCTCCCATGCTGTTGTCTCCATAATTTATTTATTATTAATAAAATATTCTGAATTACACTCCATAACTGTTGACTCTGCTGAGTCATCAATCCCTACTTAGGTTTAAGTCTAACATAATGTCTCAGAAATAAAATAAAACAAATTACATAATTTTACAAAATTGGGGTATGTGACATTGTTATTGTAACTTTGTAATATATTATGATGTATAGTATCATTTTACATTATTGTAACCCCATCGGAGATGTGTTTCCCTCCTTTCCATATGTCATTATTGTATATGGTCATTGAGGTAAATCCTCCATTGTAATTCAAGGCAATAGTCCCTAGAATAAATAAAGGAAAATGTACTTATGAGTATTCCTATGTAGGTCGACCCCAAAGAGGTTACCTGGATGACCTAGTTAGTTGAGTAAGTCACTCAACATAAGGATATAAATAGGGAGGCACCCTCTTTATTTGATACACACACTCACACTCTCTCATTTGTTCTTTAAGATAAATAGGACGAGGAGGAAGATAAAGAGAATTGCAAGAGACATCTTGTTCTTGGGATTTTCCATCTTGTGGTATTGTCTTAGTGACGGAACTATTATGAGGAATTTTGTGGGGTTTTCTCCTTTACGGTTTCCTCGATGAAAAACTATTTTTCTTATGTATATTTTGTATCTTATGCATCTTGGATATCTTGTTGTGCTTGTTATTTTTTCAGATAAATATCCTAATGAAATTAATGTAGAAAAACTAACAATGATCTTATCACAACATAAGATCCCAGTACAAGCATCTCTCCTTAATGGACTTGATACAACACAAAGTCCTATCTTAATACAACATAAGATCTTTAAATTAATACAAATAAGTTAGTGAACTTAATAAAACATAAGTTCCATGGAGAATATCTGAACCTAATACAACATAGATTCCAGAATCGATACAACACAAGTCTCATGGTAATGACTCCCGAAGATGTACTTTCAACACTCCCTCTCAAGGAGGGAAACATTCTCTGCCATACCAAGCTTATCTCGAAAGTGTCTAAAATTCGTCACAGATAGAGGTTTTTTCACAAAATTATAATCTGCTCATCAATAGCTATGTACTGGAATTCATTCTACATGACCATGACTTCAAGGAAGTAAAAATTCATCTCATTGTGTTTTATCATAACACACATATAGGGTTTCTAAGAAGTCTTGACTATTAACACCTAATAATTGTAGGCTCAATTATTTCATCCTAGTAGGTAGCTTTCCAAGCTACACTACTCCTCAACATGTGCTACTACCCACAAAATACATTTTTCTTTTGTAGTACTCTCTGACATTCATCTTGCTTTTGTAGTACTAGCTGCAATACACTTAGATTTTGTAGTATTAGAAGAAAATTACATCGCTTATCTCAGGATAAAAAAATAGTTGGATAGCACAATAATATAATAGGTTTTCCATGTATCAAATACAATAAATATCATATTCTCTAATATACCTCAAAGGTACTCAAACATATGCTTAGTAGTATGCATAAAATACAATAGGTTTGCTCAAATACCAACCAACTACTTACACATAGTAGCATCATCTGGTTCCAATCCAGAATAAAGTTTCCCTAAACTAGAAACCATGGAATTTAAATCCATCATATACAACATTATACAACAAATGTGTAATGTCATGAAGAAAAAAAGTCTTACATTTTATTTCACTCTTCAACATTTATTGAATTCTTGAATCTTATACTATCTGGAGAATTTCTCTGTGAGCTTGTCATTCCTTGTGATGTTCTTCAAGGCTTGATCACTTTCTCAGTGATCTTTCTCTTTATACAGCATCTCCCCAACTACCTCTTCGAGAGGTTTAATTTTTATCTAACAGTCCAAACCATAACTCCTCTTGGGTATCAATAGTATCTAATACTTTGACCATGTATCTGCTCATTTGGATTCTCTCCATAAGGTATCACAATCCATGGATTCCTGAGTCTATGCTACTTCTTTTGAAGACACATCAATACTCCTTGTTCAACTGGAGGAGTTTTTGGTACTATGCCATTATTTTACTTGACAGAGGTTTAGTAAGAATGCTCACAATGCTACTCATCTGAGGATATGTACCATGTCTCAGATATAACTGACTAGGAACCTCATAAATTTTGATTGATTTTCAACATGCTCTATCTAGAGAAACATATGTTACCCTTCCTTGATCACTATACTAGTCAGGTTTCATATATATTTGAAACTCTATTCCATTCAAGACATGTTGAGTTTACATACACTTGTACCAAGTATGTACCACGACACATTCTATGTACATGTTTATGTATAGAATGTTAAGCACATGATTGATCCTCGGAACTGTGACCAACCAAGTTCATCTCAACTAAGTTTTGAGATCTTCCAAATATGATCTAAAATTTAGATTTATATTCATATAGATGGGCATGGACTTTTAATCCATCATCCTAAAACTCTTTGGGATCTATGTTGCACATTTTCCTTAACTAAGAAAAATATTATCTGGTAACTCCCACACATATAATCATAAGAATCATAAAAATATTCTTTAATATTGTTCTAATATTCCTTATAAATCATGATCATCATGCAAATATCCTTTTTTCAGGAGGTACATCAACTAGTTACATTGTTTCTTTGGGAGCTAGTGAGACTAGAAACTCCCTCTCACCATGTGAATGTGAGAATCATAATCTACGTCCTCCACCATGGATAATTAGGCTCATCTATATCTGAATCTCTTCTTTGACACATGAATGTAATAAGGTAGAATATCTTCAGGCTTCTTCACATCTATCATAATAGAATTAATCCCTCTATTATGTCTGCTTCCAAAAAGGCATAGGAACCTCCTGAATTATTCTCTTCCAGGATCATACATCATAATGACTCCACATTTATATCCTTATTTACTTGTAGGTAATGCCATATTAATTTTCCCTACAAGACAAATTATTCTAATTGTTAGAACCATTTCATACTCATGCATTTTATTCCCATGAAATACTCTCAATGTACTGATAATGATTTACATAGTTATGTACATATATTGAAAAACCACTTTATCATAACCCATTCTAATATAATGTACTGATATGAAACCCTATATAAGTCCAAAAAAATCATTTTATGAAAGAAATATACAACCCCATTTTCATATCTCATGAGGTAAGCATGCATCACTCTATGTGGAAAATCATGTAATCCAATCTTCACAGGTTATCAAGAAATCATGCAACCCTAAATCTCATGTCTTATGAAGGACGTTTTGAGCCTTATATCAGTCCTTATTATAGCATGATTTTCCACACCTGATACATCATGATTTGATGGTTAAAGACTCGTTTTACCCCATTTGCTCACCATTACCCGGATGCTCTAGTGGAACCCTTAAAAAAGACATTTTTATATGTATATGTGGGTCACAAGTCTACAACCCGTGTATACGCAGCTTGCGCCACTCTCACCCACATACATCAGGATTTATTCTCAAAAAACAAAAATATTTGGAATTTTACCCCATCAAGTAACGAATGACTTGATCCTTGCCATTCCATATGTCGGGAAATGCTCCATTCTAACCCTTTGCTTCCCATTAAGGGGCTATATATTGAGCTATTATGAAGCATTGAAAGGAGGATAACTTTGGAGAGAAAAGATACTATAGTGGAATTGTGCCCCATTCTCATATACTTGATTTTGCATCCCTTTGTCCGTGAAGCAGCTATTAGTGTTATTTCCCAAGCTTTCTTTTGTATTTGTGAGCTTTCCTTTGTATGTATAATTGAAGTGGTGGAGGACTAGGTGGACGAACTTAGTTTCTCGATTTCGATGAGGTACCTACGGAGGTTGTCATTTGTATCCCTATTCATATTAATAAAATATCAATTTCTTGTATTCCTCGGAAGTTTTAAAACCTGAGAAATTAGAAATAAAAAATATTGATGGAGCCAGAATTACTAAGAATATTCTCCACAATTTATTCCCAAAAAATAATCCCTTCCTTTCCTTCCAAAGAATATTTTGAAAGTAGATCAGCCAACTGATTTTGTTTACTCTGAATATGATGTAAATTGATATGATAGAAACTCTTTCGTTTCTTGTGAATTGTGTTGCACCAAGGTAATAAAGAGACCACTTTTAGATTAAAAACACCTTTCACCCATTTGTTAGTGACCCTAGAATCATCGTAAACCTGAAGAGTCACAATACCAAAAATTGATGCTACCTTACACAAGCACCAAAGAGAAAACAACTCGGCCTTCATATTTGAACATGTTCAACAATGGAGTTCGAAGTTAAATTTATGAAAATTGTTAATCAATAAAAACCACTCCCACAACACAAATACCATCTTTGGCCTCTCCATCAAAGTATCCAAAACCACTATAATACTGAATTTATTTCATAAATCTAAATTTTACAATTAAATGTCCTTCTGCTAAACTATTTTTCTAGATTTAAAATTTGCAAACATATAGAATTTGGATCCTGCAAATGCTATTCAAAAATGTTGATGTTCCTAAAATTCCATATTTTCCAAGAAATGGTAGCTAGTAATCTATGATAGAGTTCACAATTTTTATACCACTGATAAACACTTTGATCAAAATTATCACCTTCCCAAATTCGAGGTATCTTGAGAGAGAGACATACCTTTTTTCAAATGTTAATTGTAAAATTGCAATTTATCAGCAAATAATCTGCATATTTCGAATCCTTTTTACATAAAGTGCAGAATCGTGTCCCATACCATCCCTCTTTAATTAAATTTTCCCATGTTTTCAGAAAATTTTGTAATTCTAACCACATAAAACATTTCACTTTCAAAGGGATTTTCCATTTCCATAAAACTTTATACCACCATTTATGTGTTGTAATGTTACTATTTTGAACAATGGCCTAATATGTTATTTTGGGGGTGATGTTTCCAGTTATAGCATTAGATAACCAAATAAAAGAATCTTCCTCCCCAGAAAGTCCACAACCAACTGAATTTAGTCTTTTAATATAAACTTCCCATTCAATCCAATAGGAGCAATCCATGTTCATCCATATTGGCCTTTTCATATGTGTCAGAGTAAAGTAATCAATATCAGCCAGATAATTGGTGATGTGAGATAAGAGTTTAAAATAACCTCCCAATAATCTAATAGGATCAATACCAACAAGCACATTCCTTCCATTTCCCACTTTTCAAGTGAGATGCGTTCCAATCCAATGATAATTTTTCAAAAACCCCTTCCATATTGGTGAAGTATTTTTAGAAGTCTTTTTAGGAAATATTATCCAATCAAATAGATTCATATTTAAATAATTCCCATGCATAATTTAAGACCAAAGAGAATTTCCAATCAAACCAGGCCAAAAACTCTTCAATCTTAATGCAGTGTTGAACCAGGTTAAGTTTGTTTTACCCCAGCCACCCCAATCTATCGACAAAGAAATATTTTCTTAGCTAACCATAATAATATTACCTTTTTTTGTTCCACTTTTCCATAAGAAGTTAAATATATATATTCTCAGTTTGTTTATAATAGAGGATGGAACCTACAGAAGTGAAAACCAATAGACAAGGATACTGATAATAATATCCTTGATGAGGGTTATCCTTCCACCTATGGATAGAAGTGTGAAATTCCAATTCTGTATTCTTCTTTCAAAATGTTCTGATGTATAATGCCAAATTTGTACTCTGTAATCATTAGGTTTCAGAAAATCACCTAAATATTAAATCCATTTTCCAACTCACATATTTTATAAGGGAGGATAGAAATGATATCTTCCATAATAACTTTTTCCAGCTTATAATGAAAGAAACTGTATTTTCTGGTGCTTACTGACATACCTGAATCCTTAGAGAATAGATTGATAATCTCTTTATAGAAAATCCATTCATCCAAAAAGTTTATGCCAAATATCGAAACATCATCAACAAAGAATAAATGGGTTATGGAAAAATATTTGATGAGTTTGACTCCCTTGACCTTCCCTTTAATCTTTGCATCTAGAATAAACCTACTCAGACCTTCAATTGTTAGCAGAAAAATAAGAGGGGAGACAAGACAATCCTACTTGATTCCTCTTCTGCTCTTGAAGAAACCAGAAGATGCTCCATTCAACAAAACAAAAATTGGGCAGAAATTACACATGCCATAATCAAATTTACAACCAATAGCAGCATACCAATACGGATAATAATTAACCTTAAGAAGCCCCAATCAACTATGTCAAATGATTTTTCCAGATCCATCTTAAGAAGAAAATCCTTCAATTATGCTTGACGTGGATGATAGTTGGTGACACGAAGTTTTGAATTTTCAGTCGAAATCACCCCCGTTTCCCCGGGAAGTAACACGCACAAGAGTTAGTGGTTTCTTAAACGACCTCGAGAAGGAATGGCTAGTAATATTTCTCCATGCATATAGGGTAGTTTACAGTACAATGCACCCTCATGCCCCATATTTTTCCTCACACTCTATCAACACTCGATGGAGGAATTCATTGGATCTAATATTACTTTTCATGACACGCTTATTACATGGTCCTGTTAACGGTTCCACTCTTGCTAATGCACTCTTGATCTATGTTGTCGATATGTTAAATGCACTTTTTAGATCAGCTTGCCACCTTCTTTATCTCTTGAGTACTTTCTTGACGTGTTATTCATAAAAAGTGTTGATCTCATAGGGATCTATGATGTTCCATAGCTAATTTTTTAGCGCTATGGATCACAACCTTTGGTCACATGCCTGGCCAACTTCCTATTGTTTTTTGTAGATTAGCTCCTATAGGTTATCCCCGCACCTTACAATTGCCTCCAGTGGGCTTGACCACAAAAAATTATCTATGTTAACACCCTCCATTAACAATACTTTCCTATAATGCCAGGTGTCTAATTTATGTGATTCTAAAACAAGAGTAAAGGTATTATTTAAACCATGAAGTTGTAAATCTTATGTTAAGGGATTCATTTCCAATAGGGGGTCCCCATTTTTAACTAGGACCACCTATAAGACATTATATTTATAATTTAAGTTTTTGACTAATTTTGTAAGAGACTATGTTTAACATGATATGCTGCTACATTTCAAATATAAAATTAAATTTGTAGTTTGGGAATTAAGTTAACTCTCTATTATGATTATATAATATAATAAATTTGAATTTATATCATAAAAATTAAATTGATGTTACATTCCAGTTATAAATTTAAATCTTTTTTAATCTTGTTACATATGTATTCATACTTATAAATATTATCTATACCGTTACAAAATAAATATTTAAAAAAATAGATTTTGTTACACAAAACATTTTTTTTCAATAGAAAAAAAAATAATTTTGTTATTCATTGATGAATAAAAATACAATACTTTCAAAAATAGTCTAAAGAGTGATTATTCATACAAAACTATCAAATCTCTTATAATCCTAGAAATACAGATTTTCCAAGTCAACAAAAACATAGCAGAACCCAAATCATACAGAACCTGAGCAATTGAAGCATGAAACCTCTAACATATACAAAACATGTATGCCTCAAAAGTTTTAAAACCTGATAAATTAGAAACCAAAAATATTGATGGAGCCAGAATCACTAAGAATATCCTCCACAATCTCTTCCCAAAAAAAGATCCCTTCCTTTCCTTCCAAAGCATATTTTGAAAGTAGATCAACCAACTTATTCGATTCCCTATAAATATGATGTAACTTGATATGATATAAACTCTTAAGTTTCTTGTGAATCTTTTTGCACCAAGGTAATAAAGAGACCAATTTTAGATTAAATACACCTTTCACCCATTTGATAGTGACCTTGGAATCACTGTAAACTTGAAGAGTCAAAATACCAAAAATTGATGCTACCTTACACAAGCACCAAAGGGATAAAAACTCATTCTTCATATTTGAACATGTTCCACAATGGATTTTAAGTTAAATTTATGAAAATTGTTAATCAATAAAACCACTCCCATATCACAAAGACCATCTTTGGCTGCTCCAACAAAATATCCAATAACACCATTATACTGAATTTCTTTCGTAACTCTGGATTTTACAATTAAATATGTCCTTTTTCTAAACTCTTTTTCTAGATTTAAAATTTGCAAACTTATAGAAGTTGGATTCTGCAAATGATATTCAAAAATGTTGATGTTCCTAGCATTCCAAAATTTCCAAGAAATGATAGCTAGTAATGTATGATAGACTTTACAATTTTTATACCACTGATAAACACTTTGATCAAAATTATTACCTTCCCAAATTCGAGGTATCTTGAGAGAGAGAGAGAGAGACATATATTTTTCTAAATGTTAACTGCAAAACTGGAATTTATCGACAAATGATCTGCAAATTTTGAATCCTTTTTACATAAAGTATAGAAGGTTGGCCCATCCAATCCCTTTTTAATTAAATTGTCTGAGGCTTTTAAACAATTTTGTAATGCTAACCACATAAAACATTTCACTTTCAAAGGGATTTTCCATTTCCATAGAACTTTATACCACCATTTATGTGTTGTAATGTTACTATTTTGAACAATGGAATGATATGTTATTTTGGTGGTGATGTTTCCAGTTATAGTATTGGCTAACCAAATCAAAGAATCTTCCTCCCCACAAAGTCTACAACCATTTGAATTCGATCTTTTAATATAAACTTCCCATTTGATCTAATAGGAGAAATCCATGTTCAACCATATTGGCCTTTTTATAAGTGCTAGAGTAAAGTAATCAATATCATCCAGATAATTGGTGATTTGAGCTGAGAGTTTAAAATCATCTCCCAATCCTATAATAGGATCAATACCAACAAGCAAATTCCCTCCATTTCCCACTTTCCAAGTGAGATGCATTCCAATCCATTGATAAGTTTTCAAAAACCCCTCCCATATCAGTGAAGTATTTATAGAAATCTTTTAAGGAAATCTTATCCAATCAACGAGAATCATCTTTAAATACTTCCCATGAATAATTGAAGACCAAAGAGAATTTCCAATGAAAGCACACCAAAAAAATATTCAATCTTAATGCAGTGTTGAACCAGGTTAAGTTTTGTATACCCCATCCACCCCAATCTATCGACAATAAATCATTTCCTAGATGACCATTATAAGATTACCTTTTTTGTACCACTTGTCCATAAGAAGTTAAAGATATATCTTCTCAATTCGTTTATAACTAAGGATGGAACCTATAGAAGTGAAAACCAATAAACGGGAATGCTAATAAGAATACCCGTAATGAGGGTGCGCCTTCCACCTATGGATAGAAGTCTAAAAGTCCACTTCTTTATTCTTTTTTGAAAATTTTCTAACATCCAATGCCAATCTTGTATTCTATAATCATTAGGTTTCAGAAAATAACCTAAATATGTAAACCCATTTTCCAAGTCATGGGTTTTATAAGGGAGGGTAGAAGTGATACCTTCTAAAATAACATTTTACAGCTTATAATGAAAGAGACTAGATTTTTTATGCTTATTCACTCTACCTAAAGCCTTACATAATAGACTGATAATCTCCTTATACAAATACATTCATCCAAAGAGTTTATGCCAAAGATCTAAACATCGTCAACAAAGAATAAATGGGTTATGGAAAAATCTTTGTTGAGAACTTGACTCCCTTGACCTTCCCTTTATTCTTTGCATCTAGGATAATCCTACTCAAACCTTCAATTGTTGGAAAAAAAAGAAGAGGGGAGAGGGGACAATCCTTCCTGATTCCTCTTCCACTCTTAAAGAAACCAGAAGGGGCTCCATTCAGCAAAACAACAAATTGGGCAAAAGTTACACATGCCATAATCCAATTTACAACCAATAGGGGCATACCAATCTCGATAAGAATTAACCTTAAGAAGCCCCAATCAGCTCTGTCAAAATATTTTTCCATATCCATCTTAAGAAGCAAAGCCTTCAATTTCTTATGCTTGATAGAATGTCTAACCTCTTTTGTTATCCCAATAGCATCTAGGATTTGTCTATCATGTAAAAACCCAAAATGCTCTAGAGATAAACATTTTGACAAGATCAGTTTAATTCTAATGGAGATGTTTTTGAAATAAGCTTGTAGACCAGATTACAAAGAGAAATTGGTCTAAAATATGCAAATTTATAGGCTTATTACATTTTGGAACCAAAGTGATGAAAGTAGAATTTATAGCCCTAAGACAAATCCTTCTGTTATGGACAAATCCACCATTGCTAGAAAATCTTCCCCCATAATGTGAAAAAAGTAGAGAAAGAGATCAACAGTCCACCCATCAACTCCTAGAATTTTCTCTTTGTTTTTAAGTTTCAAAGCTTCATCAACTTCTTTTAGAGTCACCTGTTTCCCCAAATTTCCCCCTTCGTCCTCTTCAAGAAAAATGGGAATTTTTTTATAGTTTTGAGTTGTGCTTCAAGAGAACAATGGCCATCATCTTTAAAAATCCCCCTAAAATATTGTTTGGCCAATATTTTAAGTTTACCTTGACCTTTAACTAAGTTACCATCTTCATGAATTAGTTCCTAGATGGAATTCATGTTTCTTTTATTTGAAGCATATGAGTGAAAAAATATGGTATTATTATCACCCAAATTTATCCATAATACTCTATTTTTTAACCTCCAAAGTTTTCCTCTTGTTTCAGTATCAAATATTTTCTCTTCTATAGTTCTTTTGTTAACAAATGATCCTCTTATGAAACCAAGTAGTCTAGATTCTTTAAATGTATGCTTCTAATATGTTCATCAAGGTTTGCAAACTCTTTCCAGTCTTTGGATTTTTCAGTCTTTATCCATTTAGTCACTACCTCTTTGAGATTTTTTAACTTTTCAACAATACTATCCATGGGATTTAAAGGTTCATTAAAAGTGTAATTTGTCCACACATCATTGATATAAGAACAAAAAAATCCTCATTTTCTAGCCAAGAACTATTGAGCTTGAAGGGGAAATTCTTATTAGGAAGAGTTCCCTCAATTTGTAAAAAGATAGGGCAAAGATCAGAAATTTGAGTCTTCCCAACCCAATTTTTGTACCCCTGAAAAACTCTGAACCAAAGAAGCTTTAATAACAAATATGTCCAATCTTTTTAAAATACCCTCCTTCCCACTCCTACCATTTGTTCATGTTGGCTCTAAAACTGGAGGGATGATGTCTACAGGGTCAAAGATTCCAAGTTGATTTATGAAGAAATCATCCATCGAATCCAATTTTGCGTTGTGTCCCCAAATTTCTACAAACAAGGTAGTAAAATTTAAATATCCCACTAGATTAAGATTGGAAGCATTTAATCAACCAGAGCATGAAAGAGAAGCCCTAAAACAATCTCTCTTTTTATAAGGGGCATACATATTTAGGATTCTCACATCTATGTTTAAAAACCCCAGTTTCCCTTCCATTAAAACTCCCTAAGCATTTTTTAAAGGATTTAGTTGAACAATTCTTGAACAAGATAATAAACTTCCCGAAAGACCCAACACATTGATTGCATACAATTCCCAACCTAGAAGTAAGTTTATGATTGTTTCAATGGATATGGAGGCAAGAAACATCATTTCTTGCAAAAGTATGATAGCAGGGCTAGTATCATAAATGAGTTTTGATAAGGCCCTAACCCTCTCATCCTTACCCAACTCCCTCACATTCAATGAGAGAATCGACATTAAGGAATAATAGTTTGGGTATTTTGTGCTCTAAGTTCCCTAGAAGAATTGCGAGTATAGTTACATCTTTAGCAGATGAAGATTCCTCCAATCTAACGAACAAGGGTTTGTAACCTAACGGGTCATAAACGAGGGAAGAGGATTTTTGAGATTTTTTCTTCCTTCTTATCGTTACATTTTGGAACCTGATAGACTGTAGAGAGTTAACCTTTGGATTGGATGATGAGTTTTTTGAAAAGAAATATAAAGGAGATTTTAAACCCTGGACGTCATACGGTCCATACCCACATTCTTTTAAGATCTCATGATCACTAAAAAGAGGAGTCACAGTAGGGTTTACTGAAAATCCTTTTTCTTCCAAATGGGAGTCCCAAGAAAACCTAGAGGAGTTTTAGTCTAACAAATTATTATCCAAAGGAGTTTCCTTATTAAACCCTCCTTCCAATGTATTAACCACAAGAGAAACAAAAGCAAATTCCCGATACAGATTTCTTCTAGATTTACTTTCAACTAAATTAGGCCCCAAATAAAAAAAATATTTTCAAAGGACAAACGATGATCCAGATACTTTTCCACTAAAAGATCAAAGTTTAATTCTTATTTTGAGACATCCTCATAATGTGTAGAAGACTCATAATTTTAAAGTCGTTGGTGAATGTCAAGTGAAATTTCTGGTTTTCTCTACTGAAAAAATATGAAGTAAGTGAGGCTGCAAGTTCTTTAGACAGAGCAGGCTGGGAACCCATTAGAAGATAGGGACAACGAGCTTTAACATGACCAGTGTTTCGACAGTAGAAACATTTGAGTGGGACATGTAAATAATCCAACTTCTGGCGTAAAATCCTAACACCCCAAATAACCTCCATCTCTGTAGGAAGTCCTTCAAATATATCAAGTTCAACCATAACCCTCTCTACCATCTTATTGTGAATCCAAAAAGGGAGGGTTTGTCAAGGGTTGAGTGGTAGTTTTTACCGGATCCATCCTATACAATAGGTAAACCGCCATGCTTCAAACAGTTAAACTCTCGAGGGAAGATGTATGTCACATCACGAGAGTCCTTCCACCACGTATGCAGACAGGAAGCACATCAAGCAAAAGGGTAACAAAGCCCTAGTTCCAAAATGGGTAGAAAGTGCAAATTAGACCCCTAGACATATTTGTATGATCCCTAATAACACCAAGATCAGGAATTACTCAAATGATTAAAAAAGGAAGAGAAAGAAGGCAAAGAAAAAACCCATCATTGAAAGGTTGACCAGAAAAAGTATAGCAGAAGAAAAACTAATTCCAACTTTTTTCTCTTGGTTGGTACTAGGCTAACCAAAGACAATTAGTTGGACTCCAAGTGTGCTACAACCTCTAGTTTACCTCCAACTACTGTTTTCAGAACCTACTTCCTCCAAACTCTAGGCATTTTTTTATCATGGCTCTTTCTTTACTTACATTATGGGCATGAATAATCTATCCAAACTGACACAACATTTTATTAAAGATATGTAATATTAAAAATATATGTAATTATTTTAATTATTTAATAAATTATTATTATTGTTAATAAATTTAAAACTATTTTTAAAAAATTAATTATTATACTTTAAATTATTTTCAAAATATATTTATTTTAAATTATTTTAATAGATTAAAAACATTAAGATCATTAATAATGATGTGGATTCTTGCTAATTAAATTAGAATGTTATAATCAATTGTAGTTCTGCATACCATGTAAATTAATCAAATTATAGTCCTAGGGAATACAAAATCATTTTCTATGGAGGCTTAATATATTTGGTTGCTTTTTATAAAGTAAAATTTTTTTTTAAAGTAAACCGTTGTCATATGATCTTTACATTTACTTTCATGGTTAATGTCATTAAATCTTAATTAGGAGGTAAATTTTATTTGTAATGGATGTACAAACATTTTTTTATCGGAGATAAATGCAGTAAATATTTACTATCTTTATCTTTTCTTTATATATGCGGTGATTATATACAAAGATATATCCATAAAACCCTACTGACGATAGGGACAGTGCATGGGTAAGTCTTTTCTTTATATATGCAGTGAATATATATAAAGATATATCCATAAAACTTTACTCACGATGGGGGCAGTGCATGGGTAAGCAAGGACGGATGACTCCTCATAGACCACAGTTTAATTTTGGGGCAGCTGGGTAGCTTGTATTTACGGTCCAGTTTGTATTTGTATTTTTTTTTCACTTTGTATTTTTAGCGTAGTTTGTAATTTTGGAGAGCTTTGACACGTTATATATATATATATATATATATATATATTACAAAACGATTCATATACCATTTGGGAAAAGATGACATCATCTACATGAATAATGGTAAAATTATTTACTCATATGATACAACACATTTTAATAGATAAAAAACTGAGGTGAATTGACAAAATTTGAGCTCATTTGGCATATGATCAGAACAGAACATATTTGAGATACAGAGAGTAGAACATATTATGTGAAAGATTCTGTTTGAATCAAACATAGCAGGCGTTGGAAGGTGAGCACATCGCACTCAACTCTGAGCGCACCGATCTGCTGAAATCCTACCTCCTCCTCCGCTGTAACTCAAGCAAAAGAGCCATGAGAGGATGATTTATATCAGCGGTCGCCACCGTGAACACCTCTCTTTCCTTCCCTACGCGCAGACGGACAAATCCGCTGTTTCCTGCTATCTCACCTGAAACATCATATGACCGTAGTGATGAGCTGAGACTAGAGAGCTCCGATCCCAGCTGCGACTCAACTTTCCTAGACTGAATCCTTCTGTGTGGCAATAGTCTTCTGACAAAATGGGGCATCAGCTTCGTCATTTTAGCTGAGATTTGTGTGCACTGTGTATGGCTGAAGACGAGGCCAAGAAGAAGAGTCTGCGGAATGTAGAGAGTGTTCGTTCAAAAGGGTCGCAGCCGCTTGTACTTATAATGTCGATCTGGGCTGGAAGGAGCTTTCACGACCGTCTCTGTACAATTTTGAATGTTGACTAAATTTGTCAATGAATACGAAAATATTAAATTAAGACGAAAACGTGTAGAATGTGTTAAGAACTTCATGGGGGTGCAAATATTTATTTGTCAAATGTTTTTTTTTTAAATCAAGTTATATTGGCAATTTGGCATAAAATATAAAGTTACAAGTTTACATCGAAGACTGGACACATTCTTAATCTTGTTGGGACGGCTTTGATTTTAAGATGCAATTTTATTTTATTTAAAGAGTACACACGAAGGTTAAAATAAAGAGTTATTATTACTAGCAATTGCCCCAAAAAGGTGCAAAATAACGTTGAAAAAGAAAAGTAAAATTAATTATGATCATAAATTTAAATGACAAAATATAGATTCAACTTATGCAATGTTGACATTTTCTTTTTGCTATTAGATTAACTTAACATAATTCTTACCCCGTTTCAAGTTAACATAATGGTATAATAAAAGTAATGCACATTTTTATTTCTTAAATATTCATATTGTGAAATTTTGGTAGAGACATAATTATATCCTATGATTGAAAATATACTTGATCATTAGAAATAGCATTTTTTTGTATAATGTCATACACAATTTGGTGGTTTATTTTCTAAACATAACACAAAATCCTCAAGGGAAAATTTCCTATACTACAAAAATCCTGAATAGCATTTGCTTCCAGGCTTTTTCCTCCTTAGGGATGTTGTATCTTTCTTTTTATCATTTCCTCATCCAACATTTTCTCTTCCTTTATAATAAGTGTCTTTACAATGCCTAGGGACTATTTTTTAATATGGTGTTGTACTCTAAGAAATGTAGCTTCCCAAAGGACGGTTCACAATAAGTTAGTCACCCTTAATAATTTGTCAATGTCCAATATTCATGGATTTTTTTGTTATGTACAAACAAGATCATTAAACAAACTATATCTCACTACCACTCAAACAATTATGGGTGATGCATATAATTGTCATAAATTTAAGAGAGGGCTCACTTCCCAAACTTTTACAGTGTGATCAATCTATTTTTAGATAACTTTTTTCTTTTTCTTTGGACCTCTTAAAATTAGTCTTCCTTCATCATGTGCTTATTGTACTTTACAACTTATTGCATCTCAAAATTTTATTTGAATAAAGATTGATACACACACACACACCTTCTACTCTATCATTTATAAAAAATCCACTTCAAAGACAAATGCCCTCCAAATTGAAAGTGAAATCTTCAAATTGTTTTTATTTTTGTTAATACAAATAAAAAGTTTGATTATTTGTGTTGACAAAATTTGATAATTTGGTTAATTTTAAAATACAAAATATAGAATATATATCATGTAGAAACCATACAGGTGCAATAATACGCCTATAAGTTTGAGGGTTGGAAGGTAAAGAAGGATGAAAATGAGAATTAAAACCAAGTTGGTGTAGAACTTGTGTACTTGTGTTTATCAACATCTCAACAACTCTCTTTGTAGCTTTATTTAGGTGAATACGGAGAGAAGCAAGGGTTTCCATCATATTACATACAACATATATTGCACTCCCAAAAACTAATCACTTTGTAGGTTTATTTGGATGAATATGAAGAGAAACAAGGACTTCCATAATATTACTTACAACTTCTATTGCACTTCCACTTCGAAAGACTAAGGATGATGGGTAATAGAACCCACGAGATGACCATATTTATTGCACTCCCAAAGACTAATCCCTTTAAAGCTTTGTTTGGATGAATAAAAAGAGATACAAGGGATTCCATAATATTACTTATAACATCTATTGCACTTCCACTTCCAAAGACTAGGGGTGATGGGAATTAATAGAACCCACGAGATGACCATAAAGATCATGGTTTATAGAGACTCCAAAAAAGGATTTGCATAAAACCAACGAATGAAATTGATTTTTTTCCATAATCTACACATGCCACAATCAAGACCATAATGTTGTCTCTGCACTAGAAAGGTAAGATGATTGCATAAAACCAACAAATGAAAATGGGATTTTTCCATAATCTGCATAAGCCACAAACATGACCAGTGTTGTGTATGCACTAAGAAGGTAAGATGGCATGCCATGAATTCCTAATAATATCTTTGAAAAAATTGCAAATGAGATAGAAGTGTTTTAATGTTATTTTTATACTGGCAACCGAGTAGCTATAAGGCGCGCAACAGTCATCTAGCCAAATTTCACTTGGCATCCTCTCATTTGTGAAAGCTCATATAACCAACATGTCATGCTTGTTCATTGACCAACGTATTGATTAAATATTTTTTATTTTGTGATATATAGCGATCCCTCCTCAATAGAATATGACCCATCAAATCCTCAAACTCAAGAATTCTATCTATGGTCATCTTATAAATGACCAACAAGTGACTTGGGGGTATTTCCACAATCTTATCCAACTTGCATTGGATACTCCCCTAATCTTTCCCAAGATGCCTTTGGATTGGTACATCAAATAATGGTAATGATAGTTTCCATGTCGCATCTCCCAAGGACTATGCCATAACACAAATACATTAAGTCAATAAATAAATATTACAATATATGTAGTAGGATATACAGATTATAAGCACTCCTTTTAGTCGCAAGGTTGTCTCACTATCATAATAATAACTAACTATAATTTCTTACATTATTGTTAAGTATATAATCGATCTCCACCTTTTAATTGCTTCAACTATTGACATACTTTGATATTACAAGATGTGTTTGATCATCATCATAGTAAATGTGTTCTTCTCAATTTTACGAGTATTATAATGGAATATAATTGATTTGTAATACTTGCAAGAATATTTTTTACTAATATATCACACATGGGAATATCTATTCTACCGAAGTCATCCATGATTGAAAGTAGTTCCTCCCACGTGAAATGACACTTTTGTAAAAGGGAAATAACCCAAGAGGATAAAAATAAGGAGATTTGAACCTCTGTGGTGTATATGAAATGCTTAGAAATAGTTTTTAACCCTTAAGATCAAATTAAATTGAGTCCACACAACACACATAAACCTATAAATGTACATGATATATATTATTTCTCAATGTTGTGATTGAGTAATAAAGTGGGTGTGCTCTAACCATGACAAAGTGCAGATAAGCTCTCAATGGAGAGTCCTATCTAAAAATTCATTCCATTCTCTATTAAGATGGCTATCTAAGAGAACTACATCACTTATATTAGTAAATACAAACATGTAAATTCCAATGAATTCCCGAATTGGACACTTTAAAGCTGCATTACGAATGTATCACGTCATCCTTTGATTTGGATCCTTAAGATAGAGACATTATTAACACATTAACAATCTCAACCACTTGGAGAGAATCTTTTATATTCATCGAGATCTAACAACGTCCTAATTAAAACAAAACCATTTAGATAGAAAGAAACTCTACATCACAATAATCAATACAATAACAACAACAAGCCACTTGTATTATTGCACATTATTCTATAAGATAAGTAGGACTTAATAATTTCAACAGTATCCCTTAAAGAGTACTTGTCTTAATCTCTATGAGGTCACTTATTCTCTATTATCTTTTACTTGTTTAATGCATCAAATTTCCACTAGTAATAGAAAAACATTCTAATCAACAAAGTCTATATTTCGTCCAAGATGGAATTTTCATCTTGTACCTTGATTAAACATCATCAATTGTCAATGTCCATATAAAAAAACAACCATCTAGCTGACTAAATGCAGGGTGCCTAACCACTTAACCACAAGTCTAGAGGATTTCATGTAGGTACATGGTTCATTCAATGTATGTATGAACCTCCCCCAATTGAGCATAAAAATACATTAGGTTTCTAGGCCTACCACACCTTTGAGAGTTTACAACCAACACAGTCCACTCATAAATATTTAATCAATACACACTACTCACTCCTCCAACTGTTAATCAACTCCATAATATATGGTTTGTACTAAACTAAACAAGTTATCCAATCATTAAGAGCACATGGCAAAGGGGTATGCATGCCTATCTAGGCCTTACAATGAAATGTCATTTTCATGTTGTATGTGTGTGTGTGTGTGTGTGTGTGTGTGTGTGTGTACTCCCTCCAAATAATCTCTCTAATTATGCTACAAGAACTGTCACCCACATCTTTTGGACCAAACTCCCCCTCTCTCTCTCTAGAGAAAGAGACATTGTCTCCCCTACTATAGTCTCATCTTTCTAACTCATAATTAAGTTTGCCATCAACACTCATCATTGTCTCCCCTATAGTCTCATCATTCTAACTCATTAAGATTAACGACCTTCTTCTAGTATCTCAATTTACTTTTAACCTCTAAATCCTCCTTGCACCACACTTTTTCTTTCAACTTAAACACAATAATATTTTTTATGTCAGAGATATTAAATATAAATATTGTAATATTGGTCAATTTAATAAAATTATTAATTAATTATTTAATAATAAAAATTGGATGTTTTTATTAATTAAGAGTAGATAAAAAAACACATAAATTGGATGTTGTTGATGCCCCATAAACATGTTAATAGCCTAAGCCCCTTGGTCAGGGCGTGGGCGCTGGGTTTTCTTCCAGTTACTGTTCCTCCACAAATGACACAGATCCACAGACATTCTCTCAAACAGCCGATGCCTTGGCCACGCAACTCATAACCAACGCTTCTGCAAATAACAAATATGCTGTAGGCTCCATTAAAGACTCGTTATATGGTCTCGCTCAGTGTTGGCCCTCCGTTATGAGTAACAATTGCCAAAGCTGCTTTAAAGAAGCTCGGAATAAATTGCTCAGCTGTATACTCCAGCGTGGAGGTCGAGCCCTCGAGGCGGGCTGTATCATGCGCTACTCAAATTATTCGTTTTTCACCAATAACCAGACTTCATGTACGAGAATTTTTAGATTTGAGGCGAGTTTTTGCTGTTTCATTATAATATGACATTTCTGTTTGTTGATTCTTTCGTTTTCATCTCAACTGCAGCATCAACGAAAACGAAAACATCACCGAAATTAGAGCCTGTATTGTTGGGAAGCATTGGGGGAACAGCTCTGATTGCGGTGTTGTTCTTGGTGCTCAGGCGACGTATTAGACATTGGAAGAGCTATTCTCAAACAGGTGATTATATATGATTTTATTAAGGCTTTCATGCTGAATTCCGCTGACCGCTTTGACTTGGCCGCATTCAACCATTAAGATAAAATCCTCTGCTATGATGCTCTGCACAGATGAGAATTTAGCTGTAAGTGGAAATTTTGGGCAAGTCTTTTTTTATTACAAGGTTCTCCGAGATTCGACTGGGAACTTTGACAGAAACAACATGCTCGGAAAAGGAGGATTCGGTGAAGTCCGTGATTGGAAACTTCATCCGCAGAAAATGGACGATATCTCAGGCGAAAGAGTTCGGTATGTTGGCGGTAGTTTTCCTAGCTAGAAGTGGAGACACGTGGCGATTTTTAATTACAGAAAGCAGAAAAGCAGCTAAAACGTGGTAGATTTTTATTCGATGAAGGGACGACCGTTTTCGCCACTGTGGCAAAAAACGGACCTCGGAGAAGACGTAAATATATGAAGAGCTATTAGTACTACTACTAATATAGATTTATTTTAGGATTTATTAAATATAAAAAGAAATCTAGTTTTTTTAGATTTATATTTTTTAACTATTTGGATTTTTTTGGTTTTTTTTTGGATAGATTCAGTTTTGAAATGGAACTATGCAAGTTTAATTTTTCTTAAGTCTATATATAATTTATATTTTTTATTTCTTTTTAATATTTTTTATTTGTCCCTTAACATAACTTGACTAATTTAACATGATCTTCCCCATATTGGGAACCTAACATGATCTTCCCCATAATGGGTTGGAGAGCACCTAGCTTCTCTCCATGCAATAAAGAAGAGTTACATCTTCTCTCCATGCAATAAAGAAGAGTTTCATCGTCTGATTTGATTACATTTAATTACTATATAATTTTTGCTGAGTTTATATTTTTGAATAGTTTGATTACACTTAATTATTTGCTGAGTTTATAATTTTTAATATTAAAGTTAGTATTATTTGTAATTCAAATTTTCATAATTTTTACTATTCTTAACTTTTAATTACTTCCATAAAAGTTTTTATTTGAGATTTGGGGTGTACTAGGACCTATGTTTTTTCATCCACTAACGTGGATGAGACGAGTGTACTATCTAGATTGATTCTTTGATAGTGGTTCAAAATTCGAAATAAAAAGGAATATAAAAAATAATCGATAGTTGATAAATGGATAACATGAAGAATGTCTCTGATAACATGTAGCTAGGCATAAATAGCTCACAAATGATTTTTAAATGCATAGCATGTGGTTTCATTTCATTTAATTAATTATAATTAATTGATTTAATAGAGATATGTGAGAAGAAATAGAAGAAGGAGATCAATATAATCGAGAGGTTTTTATGCACCAAAAAATAATACATTTGAAAAATAGTTTTTTCAAAGAAAAAAATTGTAATCTCATTTTTAATTTTGATTTTGAGGAGAAGAAGGAGATCAATATAATCGGGAGGTTTTTATGCACCAAAAAATAATACATTTGAAAAATAGTTTTTTCAAAGAAAAAAATTGTAATTTGGTGTTTAATTAGAAATCAAAGCTATATATTATCTAGATTTGAGTACATAATTTCTTAGAAAAGGAACCAAGATGCTCCAAATCATTGGGTTAACAGTCTATCCACAAAGGTTAAGGTACCCAAATCAGATACCAAAACCAAAAGTCTATCCCGAATATGATGTAACAACAATAGCCATCAAAACAGTTACAGATCAATTCTAAGAAATAGATCAGCCAAAGCTTGTTGGTTTCTCTCTAAAAAAACATGAAAAATGCCAGAGTCAATCAGCTCATTAGACATAAATTTTCGAAGAGAATAAGCTCGCCCATCCATTGGGCTGATCGCCACCTTTAAAAGGAGATCCACCTATGTATCGATCTCCTTGAAAACATGTGAAAAAAGAGATATCCAGAAATTTTATCATTGGGGATTTGATCCTCCTCGGCGGTTGTTCCAACAGAATAAAATGACCATTGGCCCAGTGAATTGCAGCCTTTGAGTGACCATATATATTGAACCAGAAAATGCCTCTTTTCTTGACAAACCACAAGAGACCCCGATTGTTTTTGCCTCTCCCAAGCACTCAGAAGCCACAAGGGAGCCCAACATGCCAAAAATTCATCCTAGGTGTTTTTACCTCTCCCAAGCACGGTTCTGAGGTGGATCTGGTGATGTTTTTTGAGGATAAGTACCATTCTTACTCCACAAAAACCTTCCTCTGCAGCCCCATCGAAAAATACTGTAGGGACACCCTCTTCAAAAACAAGATTGCTAATAAGTCTGTTCTTCAAAAACAGGATTGCTAATAAGCATGTTACTAAGTCAAGTCATTTGATCACCTAACCACCCCACTGCTTAGGAATAGTTAGGCTCTCCCAAGAAGTTAAACGAGGTTTCGATTGTTGGTAGACATCGACCCAGCGGAAGTGGAAAATACGCCTTCTTATGTAATTGATCATAGACATAGGAATCTATGAAAGTGAAAACCAATAAACAAAATCAACCCTTCCCCTAAGGACAACCACTAGAAGGTCTAGTTCTTTAACTTCATATCAATCTTTTGCACTAGCTAATTCCAGTCTGTAACTTTGTATCCATTAGGTTTCAAATAATAGCACATGTATTGAAGCCCTAGTCAAGGTTCTCCACATTAAAGGGAAACCAACTCCTGATTTGTCCGCAAATCTTAGCTTCCGAGTCATTATGGACGAATAAGGATTTGTCCACACTGACCAACATCCCAGAGGTTTTGAAGAAATAGTCAATGATTTCTTTATATTGTTTCCATTCTTCTACATTGCCTAATCCTAACAACAAAACATCGTCAACAAAAAGTAAATGAGAAATAGACATAAAACAAGAAATGTTTATACCTCTAATCTTCCTCTCTTCCTTTTCTTTGTTAATAAGCCTGCTTAAGCCTTCGATGACCAGAATAAACAATAACGACAATAAGGGACACCCTTTCCTAATGCCCTTGCTACACCCAAAGAAAGATTGAAGTAGGAGAACCATTCATCAATACAACAAAAGACATCGAACTTATACAAGACATAATCTAGTTGGTAACTTTTCCTAATGCCCTTGCTACACCCAAAGATTGAAGTGGGAGAACCATTCATCAACACAACAAAAGACATCGAACTTATACAAGACATAATCTAGTTGGTAACTTCAACCATAAGGCCAATCTAGACCAGCACAAATCTAATGAAATTCCAATCTACTCGGTCAAATGCTTAAACTAGATCAATTTTCAAGATAAAGGATTGGAAACGTTTGACTTTCACCGAATGAATGCATTCTAGCGCAATCCCCATGACATCTAAGATTTTTCTATTAGAGAGGAAACCAAATTTCTTTCGAGAGATACATTTCTCAAACATTGGCTTAATTCTATTTGAGATGATTTTAGTGATGACTTTGTATACAAGATTACACAGCGAAATCGGCATGTAGTCACTATAAGAGTCCAGCTAGTCTTTTCTTAGGATCAAAGTAATGTAGTTTGTGTTGAGATTTGTCGAAATGTGTTCCCTAATCGTGGATTCTTCAATAGCCTCAAGAATGTCTATGCCCACAAAATTAAGGAAGTGTAGGAAAAACTCTACAGTCCATCCATCAAGCTCTAGACTTTTATCCTTCAAGAGCATTTTCAAGACATCATTTGCTTCCTCCAATTCAATCTTCCTCCCAATGTTCCTTCCCTTTTTCGGGCAATACAATCTTGGATATAACTTGAGGACTCTCTGCTAATCCTCCAGGTTGGTGACAGAACTTTTTTAGTAAATGCTACCAAAAAGTATAACATCTTCACATTTTAAGGCCTTTTAGTCAACAAGAATGGCACCATCCCTGCTTCTCAATTCCCAAATTGAGCTTACATTTCTCCGGTGCGAAGCGAACCTCTAAAGGAACTTAGTTTTGCAATCACCTTCTCTAATCTAGATGGCTCTACTTTTAAGCCGTTAGGTGGCTTTAGTCTGAGCTAGAATATTTCCCCTCCGTTGATCCAAGCCAACCAAATCTGCCTTTCTGTCTTCAAAAAAGAGATCACCATCTAAAGAATTTTCCAATTCAGCAATTTTGTTTTCCACGACAACTAGTTATTTCACATTTTCTTTCTTTTTCTCTTTATCCCATTTTTCCACCTCCATTTTTTTAAGCTTCAGTTTCTTGATCAGATTCTACATAGGATATGACTAAGGTTGTGTAGTGTAAGATAACCACCACTCTTTAACGAAGGATCGAAAATATGGTTTCATTAACCAATTCTTATTAAACTTAAATGGATAATAAGTAAAAAAGTCCTCGAAGTCCAACTGAAGGGAAATGGATTTATGGTCAGAAACACCCATCAGAATGGACCACGATTGAAATCTTCCAATCTTCTTGCCCAAACGTTCAACAATTATAAATTTGTCTAGGTGTTTAGTTATACCTGCAGAACCCACACACCCATTTGTCCAAGTGGGAGTTAGTGTTGAAGGATGGACATTGAATAATCCTTTCTTTCCAAAAAAGTCTTTAAAGAATGGCGCCAATGGATTGATAACGACCTTAGTCCCCCGAATGAAATCAGAGAATCGAGTGAGATTGAGATTTCCATCTAAGATAAGAAAGGTCATAGCAAGCAACCATGAATTTGCTACATTTTCTCAGAATTGCTTCCTATTGTTGTAAGGGATATAAATGTTGAGAACATTGAACAGTCTCTCTAGCCCTCGAATTTACCCCTCCAACATGATTCCTACAAAATTTTGGAAAGGAGAGAAGTCAACACAGACAAGGTTCCATGTTGTTAGTGAACCATCACATGACCCATTTGTGTCAACACCACTACACTTCTAGGTTGGTCAAAGATTTAGGAAAAAAAAACAAGCAACAATGGCATATGCCATTGTCTCTTGAAGAAACACGATGTTCGGAGATGTCTTCTCGAGAAACCTCATTAAGGTACTTCTTTTGGGAGAACTGTTACCACCTAGGTTGTACTTAGTGGTTTTTTATCAAGTAAGCCTAGTGAACAGGACAAGGATAACTTGTTCAGACTTCAGAAGACCTTCAGTCTTGCTTCTGGGAAGCTTTGTTGTACTATATCACATGTTCATACCCCTTGTGGGGGTTGTAATAAAATGTTCTAGCATGGTAGTGTTTGTAAAAGAATCAGTCTCCTAGACCTCATTTGTCAATCCAATCAGCCTAGGGTGTTTTTTCCCTTGGTTATTATCAATTGTTGAATAAACAACTCATAATTTCTTAATTTTTCACTCCATACCTCCAAAGTTGGGGTGGTCGACTTGGCATTTGGGCCTAATGAGGTTATTAGAGTCTATGTGTCAATGTATAAACATGCTAGGCATTATTGTCAAGTCATATGAACATGTCTAAGTCCCCCTAGGTTTTATTTTTTTAAATTTTTTCAGTGTTTTTTATTAAAATTTAATTTTTCCAAAACTTAGGCTATTTTTAATAGTTTAACTGGAAAAATTGATTTTGTAATAAAAGTGGGCTCGGAAATCAAATTCAGTCATGTAGGTGCTCATTTTCAAGCTAAGAGAACTGTGTAAACCCATAGACCCACTATTTCCAAGTTTTGAGTGATTTTCCATCACTCGGGTTAGAAAGCCCCAAAAAATCAATTATTGATTAATTTTAATTGATAAATTGATGAATAATGGAGCAAATCCAAAATCCTAGATCAATGGATTCTCAACAGATTTGATTGAAATCAGTCTCATCGGCACTAGATTAACCATAGATTGCAATTCCTTGACTGAAGGAGCTAATCAGGGCATATCCAAAGTTGAATTTCAGCCTCCTTTATGGGGAATTGCGCCCTCTCTCTCTCCTCCACACACGTGGGTTCTTCTAGAAATTTTGTGGTTGATGATTCAGTCAGCAGGTTGATGTGTCAGCTCAATTAGCCCCTCGATTGACTGTTAGACTCAGTGGAAGCTCAGTTCAGCTTCAGATCAGGCATTGATGGACTCTCCTTCATCTACAATTGTCTATCTCCTTGGGATTTGTGCCCCCTCTAGGCCAGGGTTTCATTTTTCTGTATAAATAAAGCATGGCTGCCTCCTTTTGAAGCTAGTTAGAGTTGGATTGAGGAGCTATTGCTGTTGTAATATTGTGTAATATCTTTTTCTATTGGAATAAAGTGAAGCTTTGGAGGCAAGACGGTGTCATGTCATTGTATGTGTGGATAAGCATTGCCATGTTTTATTGAGGTAACCTATATCTATTTTCATAGTTTACTGATTGTTTGTGGATTCATTGCTAAAGATTGATAATAAGTTTATTATAATATTGATAGGAAAGGAGTTTGTTAATAATTTTATGGGCATCTCTTTCCTTTTGATGCATGTTTAGAGATCTATATTCAACATGTTTTATAAGTTTATATGCATGTTATTCTAAAATCTCTGTGTATGTATTAACCAGATCTCACAAGTATTTTGGCAAGTCTTTGGATTCAGTTGTAGGTTCCTAGCTTGGAGAGGATGCTGATATAGTTTGCTTCCTCACTCTCTCCAAAACCATTCAAAGGCATAGTCCCTTGACATTCCATCGGAAAGCTCCACGGTCGATCTTCTAGGCTTCCAGCAATAAGCGCTTTTCTTTTCCTCTTCCTCAATCAATTTTTTTAAAATCAGTGCAGTTACTTGTTTTGCAACTTTAAAATTGTTTAGATCTATCAATTTTAGAATTCATTTTACATATATTTTTCTGCCTTAAATCTCATAAACTATATCTCATTCCTAAAGAAATTTTACAAGCATTCTAGATCTAGTTTTAGGGAAAATTGTCATTTTTTCAAGGCTGTGGAAGTAGATCTAAAGCTTGTTGAATGCATGGTTGTTTCCTTAGAATCTAAAAGGTTATATTTATCAATTTAAGTGCTTCATATTGGCTTCCCCAAAAGAAGGCCAAGAACCCAAGGAAAGCTTTCCTTGGTTCTTTTTCAACTTCTTTAAAAACTAGTTTTAACTTAGAATTTTTGGGTAAAAAGTGTGTTCATCCAAAAGTAATTTTGGGCATATTTAACTGTGATAAGCTTTCTGGTTTTTAGCATGTATAACAGAAAAGGAGAGGAGGTTCTGTCCGGAAAGCATCTTTGGACCATTCGAAACCCCCCAGGGGGTCTGCGTCTTCCCAAAATTTCAAAATTTCACAATTTGTAAACCTTTGGTCTCATTCCGTATAAGGACCAATTGGATTAATTTTAGTTTTCTGATATTGTAATTGTTGCTAATAAAAAGAAAAATCTCTTCGAATAGGCTCTTTCGAGCCTATTCACCATCCCCCCTTGGGGGATTCGCGTATGTGTCATTTTTTACATTTTTTCATCTTGTTTCAATCTAGTGTAGTTCTAATCTGCAGGGGTAGTATACTTTGACTTATAATCATTGTCATATTCCATATCTGGTGGTTTCAAAGTAATTTTAATACTTACCCCACGAGCCTCCTTTTGAGCCGAAAGGTGAAGAAAGGGTCATGGTAGTTTAATTAGAAAATTGTGGTTTGCTTATTTGTTTATGCTTCATCTGCTATCATTAATTGTTTTAATAATCATAATAAATTCAACCCCTGCTTGATTCCCCGATTGAGGTCCACTTGGACTGAAAGAGGTTCCTGGAGGGTTTTCTTTTTAATAAGAACACCTCTTTTAAAATTTACTAAAAATAACAAAGACTCTAGTGTCACATGCTCTGTACTTAGCTGTGGTTTGCCCGATCAGTCAAGCTACATCAAAAGCACTTGAGTGACTAGATTAATTAGTCTACACCTCCCAAATTGACAAACCATCAGGTGAAAATCCAACGCCTCGAACGAACTGTAAATGGTGGAAAAATACCCAAAGGAATGGGAACAACTGGAAAGTGACCTCAAGGCACCGATCTCTGTCACACCTTGATGGGTGCGTTATGAACACAATTTTCGAGACTCTGTTCCACCTTGCGGGTAGCCGTGAAAATTTACTTTTGGACATACTCCAAGTACCCTTCGGGTATATCTAGAGTCCCCTTTTTCACCTAATTTAATTCATCCACATTCCACATTAATTTAAAATCTACCAAGAGACATTTGCAAAACATTCTTTCAAGCGCATGCAAGCATATTATTTTCTCTGTTGACTCCATTTAAGGCACTGGTGATTTATTTGATCAATTCTTTTGATTATATATATATTGAGTGTCATTACTGTACTTATCTGCTTTAAATCTTGCATCTTGCTATCTTTTGTTTCCACTGGTTAATTTCAAAAAAACTCCTAAACAACTTAATCAATATAACACCATCACACTAAGTAATTAGCCTTAGTAATTTAATAGGTTCTACCCCCCATTGGCTTTGTTAGGAGTTAGCCTGAATGGAGGAGTCAAGAACAAGGTGACAGCCTTGACTTGAGACTTGCCACCAATGACACACTGAGTGGCTTGAATATTTTTTCCACGTAACCCAGGTGTGTGAAAGGCAGCAACACTTTTTGGTGCCGTTGCCGGGGATAAATATTTTTATTCCCAGAGTACGACTTTTGTTTTCTTCCTTTTTGTTTTTTCTTTGTTTGACGAATGCTTAGAGTAGATCTTTAATTTTCATCTGGTGACTCCACTGACCTTTTGTTTAGTTTTTTTTTCAAAGAAAAGAAAAAAATATTTTTTGTGAAAAAATTTATACATGCTTATTTTTCTTTTTCAAATGGTGACTCCATTGAAGGGATAAAACCCTGCTTTCTCATAATTTTGTTGAGACTTGTTGTGTGTAGATGAGCTCATACGACATAGTAAAACTTTAAATGCTCATTATTCAACAGCTTCAGTTCAGTACAAAACCCATGGTTGATATATACTACTGATAAGTGGTTATGGATGATGAAGATTATGGTGCTCAAATTTCCAGTGCATATCCTTCCATGGATTTCTCAGGCATCCCAGGTTTTCCTAACTATGAACCATATCTCCAGGATGAAAGACATTCCCAGGCTCTGACTTTTTATGGAAATGGTGATTCAGTTGTCTGTCACATCATATTTGTTTTTGCATTTGTGACAAAACTCAACATACTTCATAGGGACAATGTGATGCGAATCTTTGCTCATTCTTTGAAAAATAAGGCTTAGACATGGCTTTGTGGTCTTCCTGATAAATGCATTACCTCCCATGAAGATTTATGTGCTATGTTTTTTAATAGGTGTCATGATGGTGAGGGAGATATGATGACGGTTGTAGAAAGGACCCTCACCTACCTAAATGAGATAAAGGAGCCCATTACTTCCATTATAGATGACGACACTCAGGATGATCCTATTGAAGAGTTTCAAGAGGAGCCCATGATTGAACAGATTGTCGAAGGCTCTCCTCATGTCACCATAGCTGAAAACATTGAATATTTGAGGTATTCTCAAGTGTGAAAGTTGGCCCACGGTTATTGGCATCAAAATTACAACAAGCCCATGAAAATATTAATAAAGGCATTCAATTTTGAAATGGATTATTCAAAGATGTGATCAATGGACTTTGTTGTGCTTAAATATCAGCCTCAACATTTTATTTTCTTCAGGCCTAGATCAGTTTAATATATCATTCCAAGGGTAATAGTGGTCTATAGTACGACTTTTTCTGAGCAGATTTAAAGGAGATCACTGAATGTAAATTTGTTAGAGAAAATATTTTCAAAGCATAGCACAATAGAGAGTTGAGTGTTATTCACAATTGTTTCTTCAAACATAGCACAATGGAAATCAATTAGACGCCTTTTCAAGGTCTGATGTGAATTTTATCTCAGCAGCATTAAGGTAATGTTTACTCCCAATATTGGTCTCTTGTCAAGAAAAGATGCATGTGGACATACTTGATCTGATCTGGTGTCTAGGTCTGATCTCTCCTGTCGGGAGTAGATCTGGGTCTCCCCCATTGTTGTCTTGGACTTAGATAACATAAAGTGAAGGATTCCTTGATTGACGTGACAACCATCCATTTGGAACCCACTGAAAAACACATCCCAAGTGATCCCATTGAGTATGTCCAAAAATTTTCCTTGGTTGAAGATAATATTGAAGATCCTCTTCATGATATTACCTTACACCTTATGTACCTCAAGCCATACTTGATCTGATCTGGTGTCTAGTTCTGATCTCTCCTGTCGAGAGTAGATCTGGGTCTCCCCCATTGTTGTCTTGGACTTAGATAACATAAAGTGAAGGCTGCCTTGATTGACGTGACAACCATCCATTTGGAACCCACTGAGCAACACATCCCAAGTGATCCCATTGAGTATGTCCAAAAAGTTTCCTTGATTGAAGATAATATTGAAGATCCTCTTCATGATATTATAACAGAATCCTATAAAGAAACTTATGATAAGATCAATATGGTGTGTGATGACACTAGACCTTGTTCTCCACATGTTGATGAAGGTTCGAAAAGTTTATTTCCTTGTAACATTTTTGAAGCCATATCTTCTGAAGAAGATTGTTATGATTACAAGGAAGAGATGGATAGGCAGGAGCATGATGTCGTGGATGAAGAGTCCCCCACATATGACATGGATGGGAGTGATGACTATTGGAATTTGATAGATAATCCAACTTGTGAAAATATTATGGAGAATCCCATCCATGATATGTCTATCAAGGCGAGTGTCAATTCAAAAATTTGTGGAAGTCCAATCTACGATATCTCCATAGATGGGAGCATGGATCTGGATACCTGGGAAAATATTAGTATGGAAGAGGATCATTCAGAATTTTCACATGATCATTTAGAGTCATATCATGCAGAGACGCACAAAGGTATCAGTAATGAATACATTGAGAAGCAGTGTTGTGAAAAGTCAGATGTGTTGCAGTCAGTGGAATATCAGTCTCAGCAATCTTCTTCACATGTAGAGGTTCCTTATGATTTCGAGCAGCTTGGGGCTTGTGCAACGAGTTATCATTCTGTAAGCCTTGATGATTAGTATGATCATATAGTCAGTCCGCCTCATCATGCTGATTGGTATATCAGTCCTATCCAATCATTGATAGAAGCAGCCTGCGCGAGCACATACCAATTTGGGAAGAATTTAAATGACATTATTCATGCCTCTAATTTCCCATCCTCCCCGCCCATTCTAGGTCATAACGCAGGTTTGCATTTCCTGAATAAAGTATCCTTACTTTGGCTTGTTACCAAAGACAAGGAAAAAAAATTTATGTTAATAAAATGCTTAGGTGGTTACATTGGATTTCTGATTACACTTTACCATTTTTATATCATGCTTAGAGTAGGAAAATAAGCTCCTTGAAAGAGAGCATTTACTTTATGCATTTCTATTTTTGTACGTAGCTATAATAAAACTTATTTTTTTAAATTAGTTAGTTACATTTAATTTGTTTAAATAAATCGGCTTAATGATTCATTTGGTTTTTTATAAAGCTTGTGCTACTGAGGTTTCTTGTCAACTTGAGATGTTTTTACAGGGTGTATAAACCAGAGATTCTAGTGTTCTTGTATCCTCTCCTTGCCCTATGACCAGATCGAGCACACATCCTGTAGTTGGAGCAAGATGTTACCACCTAAGTTGTACTTAGTGTTTTTTTATCAAGTGAGCCTGGTGAACCGGACAAGGATAACTTGTTCGGACTTCATATGTTCATACCCCTTATGGGAGTTGTAATAAAATTTTATAGCATGGTAGTGTCTATAAAAGAATCGGTCTCCTAGACCTCATTTGTCAATCTGATCAGCCCAGGGTGTTTTTTCCCTTGGTTATTATCAATTGTTGAATAAACGACTGATAATTTCTAAGTTTTTCACTCCATACCTCCAAAGTTGGGGTGGTCGGCTTGGCATTTGGGCCTAGTGAGGTTATTAGAGTCTGTGTGTCAATGTATAAACATGCTAGGCATTATTGTCGAGTCATATGAACATGTATAAGTCCCCCTAGGTTTTATTTTTTTTAATTTTTTCAGTGTTTTTTATTAAAATTTAATTTTTCCAAAACTTAGGTTATTTTTTAATAGTTTAATTGGAAATTTTGGTTTTGTAATAAAAGTGGGCTCAGAAGTAAGTTTTAGTCATGTAGGTGCTCATTTTCAAGCTAAGAGCACCATGTAAACCCATAGACCCACTATTTCCAAGTTTTGAGTGATTTTCTATCACTCGAGTCATAAAGCCCCAAAAAATCAATTATTGATTATTTTAATTAATAAATTGATGAATAATGGAGCAAATCCAAAATCCTAAATTAATGGATTCTCAACCGATTTGATTGAAATTAGTCTCATCAGCACCAAATTAACCAGAGCTTGCAATTCCTTTACTGAAGGAGCTAATCATGGCAGATCCAGAGTTGAACTTTAGCCTCCTTTATGGGGAATTGC
Source organism: Pseudotsuga menziesii (assembly GCA_001517045.1). Taxonomy (NCBI): domain Eukaryota; kingdom Viridiplantae; phylum Streptophyta; class Pinopsida; order Pinales; family Pinaceae; genus Pseudotsuga; species Pseudotsuga menziesii. Next base: position 271,143 of record LPNX010185489.1, read on the forward strand.
ACCCTCTCTCTCTCCTCCACACGTGTGGGATCTTCTGGAAGCTCTGTGGTTGATGTTTCAGTCAGCTGGTTGATGTGTCAGCTCAATCAGCCCCCCGATTGCCTATTAGACTCAGTGGAAGCTCAGTTCAGCTTCAGATCAGGCATTGATGGACTCTCCTTCATCTACAATTGTCTATCTCCTTGGGATTTGTGCCCCCTCTAGGCCAGGGTTTCATTTTTCTGTATAAATAAAGCATGGCTGCCTCCTTTTGAAGCTAGTTAGAGTTGGATTGAGGAGCTATTGCTGTTGTAATACTGTGTAATATCTTTTGCTATTGGAATAAAGTGAAGCTTTGGAGGCAAGACGGTGTCATGTCATTGTATGTGTGGATGAGCATTGCCATGTTTTACTGAGGTAACATGTATCTATTTTCATAGTTTGCTGATTGTTTTTGGATTCATTGCTAAATATTCATAATAAGTTTATTATAATCTTGATAGGAAAGGAGTTTGTTAATAAGTTTATTGGCCATCTGTTTCCTTTTGATGCATGTTTAGAGATCTAGATTCAACATGTTTTATAACTTTATATGCATGCTATTCTGAAATCTCTGTGTATGTATTAACCAGATCTCACAAGTATTTTGGCAAGTCTTTGGATTCAGTTGCAGGTTCCTAGCTTGGAGAGGATGCTAATCTAGTTTGCTTCCTCACTCTCTCCAAAACCATTCAAATGCAGAGTCCCTCGACATTCCACCGGAAAGCTCCACGGTTGATCTTCTAGGCTTCTAGCAATAAGCGCTTTTCTTTTCCTCTTCCTCCCTCAAATTTTTTAAAATCGGTTTGATTAGTTGTTTTAAAATTTTTAAAATTTTTGGGAGTCTCTGTCTTCCCAAAATTTCAAAATTTCGCAATTTGTAAATCTTTGGTCTCATTCCATATAAGGACCAAGTGGATTAATTTCATTTTGTTGATATTTTAATTTCTGCTAATAAAAAGAAAAATCTCTTCGAATAGGCTCTTTCAAGCCTATTCACCATCCCCCCCCCGGGGGAATTCGCGTCCATGTCATTTTTTACATTTTTTCATCTTGTTTAAATCTAGTGTAGTTCTAATCTGCAGGGGTAGTATACTTTGACTTATAATCATTGTCATATTCCATATCTGGTGGTTTCAAAGTAATTTTAATACTTACCCCACGAGCCTCCTTTTGAGCCGAAAGGTGAAGAAAGGGTCATGGTAGTCTAATTAGAAATTTGTGGTTTGCTTATTTGTTTATGCTCCATATGCTATCATTATTTTTTTTAATAATCATAATAAAATAAACCCCTCCTTGATTCCCTGATTAAGGTCCATTTGGACTGAAAGAGGTTCCTAGAGGGTTTTCTTTTTAATAAGAACACCTCTTTTAAAATTTAATAAAAATAACAAAGACTCCAGTGTGTATGCTCTGTACTTGGATGCGGTTCATCCAATTAGTCAAGCTACATCAAAAGCACTTGAGTGACTAGATTAATTAGTCTACACCTCCCAAATTGACAAACCATCAGGCGAAAATCCAACGCCTCAAACCAACCGTAAACGATGGCAAAATACCCAAAGGAGTGGGAACAACTGGAAAGTGACCTCGAGGTGCTGATCTCTGTCACACCCTGACGGGTGCGTTACGAACACAATCTCCAAGACTCCGTTCCAGCCCACAAACATCTTGCAGTTAGCTGTGAAAGTTCACTTTTGGACATACTCCAAGTACCCCTCGAGTATATCTGGAGTCCCCTTTTTCGCCTAATTTAATTCATCCACATTCCACATTATTTTAAAATCTACCAAGAGACATTTGCAAAACATTCTTTCAAGTGCATGCAAGCACATTATTTTCTTTGTTGACTCCATTTAAGGCATTGGTGATTTATTTGGTCAATTATTTCAATTATTTATATATATATATATATATATATATATATATATATATATATATATTAAGGGGCATTATTGTGCTTATCTGCTTTAAATCTTGCATCTTGCTATCTTTTGTTTCCACTGGTTAATTTAAAAAAAACTCCTAAACAACTTAATTAATATAACATCATCACACTAAGCAATTAGCCTTAGTAATTTAATAGGGTCTACCCCCCTCGGCTTCGTTAGGAGTTAGCTTGAACAGAGGAGTCAAGAATAAGGTGAAAGCCTTGACTTGAGACTTGCCCCCAAGGACACACCGAGTGGCTTGAAGATTTCTGCCACATAAGCCAGGTGTGTGAAAGGTGGCAACAAGAACTACCAAGCCCTCGAATGTATAAGGATAAAAGGATGATTAAGGCACTTCATTCTGGGGAACACCTGCTCTAAGTGCCCCATCCACAACACTGGAAAGAGAGTCAAATGCTAAGGCCGAAACTACAAAAGTGATATCGATCACCTTGGGATTAACACGTTTAGGCACTCTAGATTGATCGACTACAGTCTTAGGTTTTTGTTTCTTGCAGGTGGTCAAATTTTTCATCAGGATCGAGGAAGTAGGGATCTCCAGATAATTTAGGGTAATAATTTAGGTTACCCCCATCAGAGGTCCCAATATAGTTATGAGCAAAAATTTGGCTAGAGACTCCAACAAGTCATGGGAGGCCTCCCCTACAGGGGACAAGGTCTCCTCTTGATTAGAGATCTATACATAGGGTTCACGTTTACCAAGGACCTATCCCCTCATCCAGAAATAAGATTGAGAGAAGGGCCTAAATCCGGAGAGGGGGATGGAGAGGAGAGGGTTTCAAATCCCTGTGACTAAGAGTCCAATATAGGGTTTCTAGAAGAGGAGGTTAAGTCTAGCTGAGCAGAGGGTTTGAAAGGATATGGAATCTTCCAAGGATGCTCCTTAAAAGACATAGAATCTAAGATTTTATCAGCTGAAAGAGATTTTAGTAAAAGAGGAAGAAAAATCTGAACTTACCGATGAATTGAGAGCAAACTCCTCATCCAATGGAATTAGGAAAGTGGGGTTATCCTTCAAATCCCTGGATCCCCTTGAAGTGAATATTTGACATGGCCTCTATTGAAAGTCCACGAACAAGAATAACTTAGGTGACCCATTCCACGACACTCAAAACATCCGAAAGGCACGTTCAAGTATCTGCCAACAAAAAGCCACCATCCCACCATACTTCAATATCTGCCAACAAACCTTCAGTCATGTCCACATCGACCAAGATCCTAGGCATTCCCCTATCGTTGGCCATTAGGGTTTCCTCTTCTACCATAATGAAGGTGTCGATAAAGTTTCCTAATTCCAGAAAAGACCTAAAATTTACAATGCAGAGGAAAACTAGGTAGTAATACCCACAAGTGTCTATGTTATAGCTTCTCCTTCCCAGGCTTGAAATTCGGATGCCAATTGCATAAGATCAATGAACCTTCTCCCATGACCCAGTATCGAGATGCAATGGCCTTCTTACTTTCCTTAGAAAATAAGTGAAAGTAAATCCATCTGTTAACTAGCATGATAACGTTTGGAACGTGGTGTCCAACACTGTGAAATACATCCGATAATTTGCATTTTGTTCATCTTGATATATTCAAATTTTCCTAAAATATTATGTGAAGACATCCCATAGACCATGTCAAGGGTGACGTCCTTTCCCAACACACAAAGGCCTTTGATATTCTTCTCCTTTTCTGCCTTAAGCCTTCTACGAGTCCGAGCTTTCTCACCTCTGAACACCTATTTTAGATCTAATGCCACAGTCAGTTCACCGCCTTTAGGAGTTGGTTCCGTGGCCAGTGAGGACGGCTCAACAAACTTCTGGGGAATCGATGTCGCACAACCGTTTGATAATCTATTGCCAGAGCCGTCTCCCAAGGTGAGTGGAGTTAAAACAATACAGGAACATGAGTTAGCCCAAACCCTAAAGTTGGAACTATGTGAGGAGTCTCTTCCAGTGACCTTCCAATCCTTGCTTTGGTGACTAGGAGAACCCAACTAAGTTTACGATGTTGTCCCAACAGGTGTCCTTGAAAAGTATGATAAGTGTTCAGGTGTTGATGCGCCCGAGGAGACACCCGTGACCCGTCCCCATCAAAACAAGGCGAAAGTAAAAATGGAAAATCCTAAGACAATGCAGGTATGCCAAAAATATGAAGAAAAAGAAAAAGATCACTTCCCTCTTATTTTACTTGATTGGTACGCAGTAAGCTAAACTCTTGACCATTTGCACCTGAAATCCGGCAAGTTTTTTGGCCAAAATTCAACAGAAATTGTTCAAAGGGTAGTTTTCACTGATTAGAATTGCATAAACTGGGTGCCCCAAAGGTAATCAAGGATGCTGAATCCATTTATGCAATAAAAATTGCAATTTTAACACTGGAAATCTCATTTTCAACAACAAATCATGTTGCCGGATTCTGACCAAACTCGCCTGAAAAGATGCAAATGGTCTAGAGATTAGCCAACTCTGATTGGTACTAAGCCCCCTAGCAGGTTGCTTGACTCCAAGTATGTTATCTTCGATATCAGCAAGTGCCATTAGGGTTTACCATTACAGATGACAAGGTTTTCCATTAAAGTTTGCCACAGTTGCCACAAGGTTTTGAAAACATGGCGGATGTTATAAGACCCTAGGGGTTTGGTGCCCAATTTGCACATAGTACTAATGGTTTCCACCTAAAAATAGTTATCAATAACATTAATGGCTTACTCAATAAAACTAAGATGGTTATAGTAATAATGATCATCATTTTTTTAAAGATGATTAGATAATAGTTCTTAAATTGTCCAATGAAACAAACAACATACATCTCGAGCAAAACAACAATATTTAAGTTGAGATACATCATCAACATTTACTACACTACCATAAAAGAGGAAAAACACATATGTATCAAACGAAGCATGGGAGTAAAGCCCATGTGGCCTAGCCGCATGCTACAATTTTTTTGGTATGTAAATCTTTGAAAAAGGATGAAGAGGAGAGCAATAAGCACCCAGCAGCGCAGCAATTAATGCTGCAGTTGTGGGGCACAACAACCGTTGGATCAACAGTGAGATCAAATCCGACGATTGTTGTGCCCCACAGCCGCAACATTAATTGCTGCGCTGCAGGGTGCTTATGGCTCTCTGGATGAAGAAGGTAGCTATCGGAAAGATGCTCATGCCATCAATCATTAAAAGAGCGTAGTTTTCATAAAGTCAACATCAATCAATTTTCTGTATGCGACTAGCCAAAGGCCATGTGATGGCTGCCACCTACACTCTGCAAGATTTGCACGGAAGCATGGTTTTAAGGATGGAAGCCCATGTTGAATGTGGAAAATATCATTTACTTCATCTCCAACCTCTGAAATATGGAATAAAAATTTGGCATTCATGACAAGTATGTATGAAGTTTGAATAAAAAGTCTAAGGATATAGTTTTTGGGAAGTTTGAATGTTTTTTTTCTCATTTAAGTTTTATTTCCATAATTGATATATTGCTTTTGTAGAGCTTCTTTGTATCAACTTGTAATTAAATATATCTTAATTCACGTTTGAATAACATAGTAAACCACTTTTTTTTAAGTATATATAAAACCCTCTAACAAATGATAAATCACTTTATATATATATAACAAATGATGAACCACTTATTAAAAAAAAGTGTATAAAATCTTACATAGACATGAAATAAATTTAATCCAATATGCTCCATTATAACTTTGGCTACATTACACATGAGAAGGTTGGTTTTATGAGTTTATCAATAAAATGGAGTATATTGTAAAGACGTTTTGTTATTGTAAATTAAAAGACAAAATAATGATGAATATTAAGTTTTTATAATTATATATATGAAAAATTAGTAAATTTTAAAAATAAATAAATTAAGCATTTGATTAGAAAGGAGGTTAAGAATTTTATTTTATCTTTAAGTGGTTAAGATAACATTTTAATTAATATAAATATATCTTTATAATTGATAACATTGGTTTTTGAGTGGGTAAGCTAACATTCTAATTAATATAAATATAAATTTATAATTGACATTGTTGGTTTTTATATGTTCCTAATTCCTTGGTACTATGTGAAGGCATCTAAGAGACACATCAACAATTCACAACATTCAACAAAAGGAATGTTATATTTCAAGTAACTATAAACATAATAAAATGTTGAAGGTAAATGTAGCATACTAGAATAAGCTCACAGTAAGTTGGTTGAAAATGGTTCAATACATACAATCCATGTTTATAAATTACAATACCGCATAGAAAACAAAGAAATGAATAAAAAGAAGCTTAGAATTGATAGGTAGGAATGAATATTTGCAAATAAGCAGTGAATCTTTTGAATGGTTTCTTTATTTCTAAAAATGTATAACAAACCCTCAAGCTCTTCTAAAAAACTATCGTTTAGTTTCAAAAAAATTTCCACCCTGTTTACATCTTCAGCTAATGCTTTTATACTCTTCAAAAATTAGGTCTCTACCTTGAATTCTGGAACTGTCTCATTTGTTTATTGAAAATAGGCTTGTAGATAAGCATACTTATAGATGTCTTGACACCTCAAGGAGTAAGTGTCCCATTTTTCCAGTAGAACAAGGGATTCAATTATTCTTAATCTCCAGCAACCTTTGTTGCCACCTATCTTTCCAACTATTCCTTTTATTAGTAGTTGTTCAACATGTTTTTTAAATGAATACAACTATTCCTTTCATTCTACTAAGGGCCTATGATGCAAGAGCAAAACACAACACTGATGTGTCGCACGTAGAAGGATGGGAAGAGACTCATGAACTAGCCATATCATTTATGGGTTTCAATCAATACCCTTCACGTCGAGTTTATTTTTTGGGGGATATGGATCAGGTATGACGTGCAGATGGTCTAAATCGTCCCCATGTTTCAATTGTGACCTTTCAAGGTGGAGGTGGATGTTTTGACACATGTTGAAAATGGACAATGAGGATAACCCAAATTTCATGGATAACTACATGGATTTAACAATGATTGTTGCCTAGAAACTTAAAAAGATCTAGCTAAAAAATTGAGGAGGATAGTGGTGGTTGCATGGCACTGTGGGAAGAAGCTTGCATTCAGTCATATATTTGGGAAAGGACTTGATTTTAATGATCTAGATTGTTGGGTGTGGAGCTTGATTATTATTTGAGTTGTGTATGAACTTCCAGTCAAGCTATAGGGGGCCCGGGGGTTTGAATGCCTCCTTAGACTAAGGGTTCGCAGGAGTTCAGGGGCAGGATCCCCCAGAAAGAAAAAATTGGGGCATGTTTTTTTCTCTATTTTTTTTCATTTAAATGTGGTGAAAATTGCCTTATAAAATGTTGTAATTTCGTAGTCAACCTGAGCCATCCACTAGATCTCAGATGTGGCGATAGAAATTATGTTAGGGATTTTAGCCCTATAAGGTAAACCTCATTTATGATGAACTGTATTATGGCTGTGTATTGTATTGAGAAAAAATGAGACTATGAGAGAGAGTGAAGAGGAAGTTGTAGAGGATGTATTGCAAGTTATATCCCTTCATTTTGCTAGACAGTTTAATAGAAAGGACCGACAATTTATGTGTAGACATAGCCCATATTGGGTGACCTACGTTATATTGGTGTTTATGTGCTTTATTTCTATATCTTGTTATGTTGTTGTTCTGCAATCCTGTTTTTCTGACAATAGATGAGGTCCATGCCTTCCATCCTAATGAAGGGATGTGAACATTAAATCTAAGAAATATTAAGGAGATTGAAAGAGCTTGGGAAGAAGGGGAAAAGATAAAGAAGCTCAAGAGAGTCAAGAAGTGACAAAGAAGAAGGAAGTGTGGAGGAAGAAGATAGTTGGTGGGGTTGTAAAAGAGAAAGAGTCAAAGAAGAAGGAAAGCATAAGGCAGCATGGAGGAAGAAGATAGCCCAATGGTGGTTTAAAGGGAACCAGAGAAGAGGAGCAAAGAGAGTATTAGTCGAAGCTAGAAGATGAAAGGACAATGAACAAGTAGCTTATAAAGCAAGGAAATTCATAGCATACTCAAGTAAAGTGGTTGGTTATAGAAATATAGGGTAATTTGCAATGTAAACACCTAGCTAAGACTTAGACCAATAGGTAGAAGAAAGGTTATGGGTCCGAGAACCCTCTGTAATTTTTGAGAATCCCTTTGAGGCCAATGTGAATTGTAAATATTTGAGTAAATTAATAGAAGGCATGTTAAGCCATTTTAATGATGAAGATAAACGTGGACATGATGGATGTTTCTTCAATGCAAAGGAATAGAAATTTAAGTTAAGTTTTTGATTGATTTTGTGAGAGGCAATTATGTTTAACATGACATATATATAAATTATAAATTATAAATTTAAGTTTGTATCATGGAAATTAAATTAACTCTCTATTATGATTATGTTTTAATATAAAATTGAAGAGTTACAAATCGCAAGTGCGATATATCGCAAATGCGATTTGTAAAACTTAAAAAAACCACAAGCCCACGACCTCTATTTGTTTATTTTGCGTTACAGGCCGCGAAGAATGGAAGGGAGATATATTAGGAAGGGGATTTAGCTTGCATGCGATTTAGAAGGCACATTTTGAGGGAGGAGATTGAAAAGGTTGAATGCAATGGAAGGTAAGAACTGCTTTTATTTTTTGGTTTTAAAAAAACTAGATGATAACCTTAATGTTTATACTGAGGAACCTTCTCAATAATAAGAGTGGGAACCAGTGGGAAATGTCTCACAAGGACCAATCGATAAACCTCTGTAGTAAATTGAAGGGCCTAGAGAAAAAAAACCATAATTCCATAATGCTCTATAATTTCATGGTTAAGATTTATCTATGTTAACCTTTTATTTCCTTCTTCCAGGATAATTTTTTTCCTGTCATTCCAGTTATAGTTAGTTCAAGTATTTGAACAAAACTAGTTATAGTTAGTTCAGTTATTTAAAAATATATATTTGGTATGGTTTCTCTTTAAAATAAGTATTTGAATTGTTTGCTAGTTGCAATAATGTTAAGGTTACAAGTTTTCATTTTCCATATAGTGTGTTGGATGGAATATATGGTGTATTTTCCAATATAGCTGGTGGGCTGATTTATGGGGCATCAATTGATGGGAAGCTCTAAAATGATAAGGTTACACGAGTGTAGACATATTTCCCTTCTCTCTTAGCTAGCACAATTGTTGGCCGATACTTGGGAACAATTAGGTTGTACATGGATTGTCGCTCATCTTTAGAGGTTGAGTGTTATGCAACTTCATATTTTTTTGGAAATTTATGTAATAAATTTTTAGGGTTTAAATATTTTAACACCTTCCAATGAAAAATCAAAATTCTCCATTGTCCTTTCATCCAATAAGGATGGATTTCTTTAATTTAAATTTTGTGGGTAACGATTTTGTATTTCTACTTTTCTTTATTTTTTTAATGAAAGTAAGGCCATTTACTTGGATAATGGTAACTATATCTTTTTATTAGTTGAAAAAACAAGATTCAGTTGTTATATCTTTTTATTAGTTGAGCTAGATTCAGTTGATGGTACTTAAAAAATGGTTGGGTTGTGGGACTGCATAGTTATTCACATCCATCCTTCTTCTTATATCATAGGATAGGATCTTGCAGTTTCCTTTACTCTTTTTTCTTGAATGAATCGCATTGACTTCAACTAGCACCAACCCTTGGCGCACTAATTATGTCTTCTTGAATGAATGAATTGCTCACATGGATATTTGGAGTTCTCATCATCCTCCAAGGGGATACTGTCCCTAAGTAGGACATAATGTTAACACCTGAACCTATACTTTGAATCAACAACTCATGCTAGCAACTTAGCCTCCAGTGATATCCGCAGGACACTTTCAGGTGAGCACCTTGCGCACATTTTAAGGAAGAACATCACATGTTGTTTGTGACCATGAGAGACATGTGTGGACACTTTTCATCAATTTCCCTTGACCACCACAATGTGCACACACAAGAATACAGAGACATTGTTCGCCATCAACTACTTGGATATGTGTGAGAACAAGCAAGAGAGAGAATCTGGGCGCATGCATGAAGATGGTTTCACTTTTTAGTGACATTATATAAATCCAAAACGCAAGTCCGAAAACAAAATCCATAATGCATATGTGTTATTGAAGGTTTGGTTCGGAAAAAACCGAGCCTAAAATCAAAGCAAAAGTTGGTTAGACTATATTGCAAGTGTGATATATCACACATGCATTTTGGAAGAGTTACAAATCACAAGTGCGATATATCACAAATGCGATTTGTAAAAAAAAAAAACATAGGCCCACAACCTCTATTTGTTTATTTTGCATTACAGGCCACGAAGAACAGAAGGGAGATATATCATGAAGGCGATTTAGCTTGCATGAGATTTGGAGGGCGCGTTTTCAGGGAGGAGATCGACAAGGTTGAATGCAATGGAAGGTAAGAATTGCTTTGATTTTTTGGTTTTGGATTAGGAAAGAATTGCTTTGATTTTTTGTTTTGTTTTGGATTAGGTAAATGATTGTTTTTATTTTTTGTTTTAATTTAATAAATTTTTAATTAAAACAAAGAATGAAATATTAATTCATTTTAAAATTTGTCATTTTTATATTAACAAACAACACAAATCCTGAAGAAAATGTCCAAAATCAAACCACCAATAACTCAAACCCAAACCCAAATCCAAACATCGAACACATGGAGGAGGAACATGGTAGGAATTATGAAATTCTTGCTTGTTTGGGTGCATTGAGATGCCTTAGTTCACTTTTTAGAGGGGGGGACCACATAAGACAGTCATTCGGAGAGGCACTAGATAACATTACAAATACAATTTCCAATGCCCAGGGAGCACTGTACAACATTAGCTCCTATAGGGATTCCCAGAGGAAATACTATTCCACTGGGCTGAGCTACAAAGATGTAAATAAATTAAAGATAACACAAGACCAACTTTTTTCACTATTCTAGGACCCTAGCATTGGGTTGTTTCCTCCCACTAGTCGACCACACATTTCTATAGGCTAGTGCATAGAACCAAATATTAAAGCCAACTGGATGGATCACTGGTACATGGTCTTCGATGAAGACCCTCATGGGAATAGAGACATTCCATTCTATTTCCTCAGGAAATTGTATGTCGAGTTTATATAGGGTAAACATGTAAATTACTTTGATATTATAGAGTTCCAGGGGATAGGACATGGGATGCCCCAAGATAGGAGAGGGGTGAGGACTGATCCAAACCATGTACGAAGACCTCCATGCACACCAAACCCCCCTCGGTTATATCCTCTTGCAGGTCTCGTGATTGATGACACACAGGAGGCATTATTCAATTTGGCAGATACATGGCTTTGACATGGGAGTGCTATTGAGGGAAATGTAGGCCAAGGGGTTGGCACATATGGGGCTGACACATCTAGGGCTGGACCATCACACATAGAGGATCCACTTAGGTCTCTAGACCCTACTATATCTAGAGATCACACTAGACATCCAGAGGGTTCAGAGTGTCACGTCATGCCACATCCTTGCATAACTTGTCGAAACATATGATATGGGATTTCTTCATAGTTTTGTGGCAATGGGTTACTCCAATATGTAAGTCAAACTAGTTCTTCACATAGTTTATTATTTTTTATATCACAATGTTCAATTTTTTTCATAAATTATTTATATTTTAAGTATCTGACAATTTATGTGAACACATTTGCAGCTGGTGTCTAATGACACCCTAGAATCCCATACTCTGCTCGTTGATGCTAATGATATGGATGCAATGGTCAATGTTGCATATGATTTTGGTGCTTCACCATTACTTGTAAGAACATTACTTTTTTTATTTATCATCATGATTTACATATTTATAGTAGGGATTGGCACATTTAATACATCTTAATATTGATACAATATATTTTATGTTGGGTGGGCACAATGAGTATGTTGCATCTGAGGCAAGTACGTCACAGATAGAGCAAGATTCACAAGTACATGTATGATTTTAATTATGATTTTAATGATTCAACATGTAATTTTTTAATTATTTGAAATTGTCTAATTGTATCTTAATGTTTTTTTATGTAGGAACATATGTTTGATAGAGTTTCCCACTGAGCGACCTTGCTCATTGATGCATATCCCATCCTTTTAGGCTGGTGTCAATTGTTTCACCCACTTGCGACCCACCTATTCACTTCCCCCAGGTATATGTATATCTCGCTTATCTTGTATCTATGTTTCTCGAATTGTCCCTCCATGTTTTACAATTTTCTTTGTACATGCAAGTATGTTTTTGGTGCACCCATTGATTTGCTGACACTGACATATATATTATTTTATGCATATTTCTAGTGAGTGAGTGGTGCTTGAAGAGAACCCAATCAGGGTCGTTGGTCACCCACCTCTACCCTTTCCCCAGGTACATGTATGTCTCGCTTTCTTTGAAAAAGTCATTGTCTCTCCATGTAGTATAGTTTTCTTTGTACATGCAAGTGTCTTTTTGGTGCATCCATTGATTTTCTAACATTGACATATATTATTTTATGCAGCCTTCTAGTGAGCTAGTGGTGCTTGAAGAGCACCCAATTGCGGCTTTTGGCTACCCACCTCTCCCCCCCCAAGGTACATGTATGTCTCGCTTTCTTTGAAAAGGCCATTGTCCCTCCATGTAGTATAGTTTTCTTTCTACATGCAAGTATCTTTTTGGTGCACCCATTGATTTGCTGGCATTGACATATATTATCTTATGTAGCATTCTGGTGAGAAAGCGATGCTTGAAGAGCACCCAATTGGGGCAGCTGCTCACCCACCTCTTCCCCCTCAGGTACATGTATGTATCACTTTCTTTGAAAAAGTCAATGTAGAATGTAGATAATTTTTCAAATATTTATATAATTGCTCGCCTTATACAGGGTTGTACATGTATCTAATTATTGGTACCATTTATGTTTTGCAGGATGTTAGTGGGGCACCGATGGTACATGCAGTTACACCCCGACCGACCATCACTTACACACGGAAAATAAGTAAAAATGCTATATTGGCTTGGAATTTGAACAAATGTACATAGAATTTTTATAGATTGGTAAACTAACTCACAAATTTTGGTGTGTGTGCAGTCTCCAGAAATGAGATTTGATCCTCTTGTTCAACGTTGGGGAACACCATCGAGCATCCGAAAAAGAAAGATAGACTTCTCAAAATCCACCTACAATGGCAGTGAAAGGGTGGATGAATAGAATTCATGTATAGGGGTACTACATAGAATTCATGTATAGGGGGATACATACATGTACCGTTTTGTTTGTATACACACAGATGTACAATATGATACACTATCTTGTATTATGGCCTAACTATAATGTAAAATTCGCCTAACTTCACAATAGGAATTTCCTCGGCTTATATGCGAGGTCTTGAGGTATATATGTTCTACTAAATTCAAGAGGGCCTTGTAAGTTGTAACCAACCTCATCATAATGGAATTTCTTAGAAATAAATCTCACATTTTAGGACGTATATATTCTATTAAAATAACTAAACACTTGCACTTATTCTTAGCATGGGAATTGCAATTGCACAGAAACGCCAATAATAGGATTTATCTTTATTGTTTTAGAACACACAAAAAAAAGGGGCAGGTGGCTGTGGGAAAGACAAGCGTTGCCGCCCATAAAGTCAGAAACCATTTATTTATTTTTCTGTAACTTGCTTTGAAAATAGCATGGTTTTAATGATAGGACGGTGGAAGCCCATGCTTTTATGGTTGCCTTCCGGATATTTAATATTCGACCTGTAAATATTTAAAACCTTTGAATGCAACTATTGACTTGAGGGAGTAATACGGCTCCATGGACTGGAGTTAAGCTGGTTGTCCGAATGTGTTGGGTTTAGCATACTTAAAGACATCGTTGCTTATCTTTTTTTTAAGCCTATAGATGGTAAAATTATTTAGTCATATAATGCAACACATTTTAATAGATAAAAAACTGAGGTCAATTGACAAAATTTGAGGTCATTTGGCATATGATCAGAACAGAACATATTTGAGATACAGAGAGAGTAGAACATATTATTTGAAAGATTCTGTTTGAATCAAACATAGCAGGCGTGGGAAGCTAAGCACATCGCACTCAACTCTGAGCGCACCGATCTGCTGAAATCCTACCAACTCCTCTGCTGATAACTCAATCAAAAGAGCCATGAGAGGATGATTTATATCAGCGGTCGCCACCGCGAACACCTCTCTTTCCTTCCCTACGCGCAGAGGGACAAATCCGCTGTTTCCTGCTATCTCACCTGAAACATCATATGACCGTAGTGATGGGCTGAGACTAGAGAGCTCCGATCCCAGCTGCGACTCAACTTTCCTAGACTGAATCCTTCTGTGTGGCAATAGTCTTCTGACAAAATGGGGCATCAGCTTCGTCATTTTAGCTGAGATTTGTGTGCACTGTGTATGGCTGAAGACGAGGCCAAGAAGAAGAGTCTGCGGAATGTAGAGAGTGTTCGTTCAAAAGGGTCGCTGCCGCTTGAACTTATAATGTCGATCTGGGCTGGAAGGAGCTTTCACGACCGTCTCTGTACAATTTTGAATGTTGACTAAATTTGTCAATGAATACTGGGAAAGTAATGAAAATATTAAATTAAGACGAAAACGTGTAGAATGTGTTAAGAACTTCATGGAGGTGCAAATATTTATTTGTCAAGTGTTTTTTTAAAAATCAAGTTATATTGGCAATTTGGCATAAAAAATAAAGTTAAAAGTTTACATCGAAGACTAGACACATTCTTAATCTTGTTGGGACGGCTTTGATTTTAAGATGCAATTTTATTTTATTTAAAGAGAACACAGGAAGCTTAAAATAAAGAATTATTATTAATATATGAAGAGTTATTGGTATTAGTATAGATCTATTTATTATCTCAAACATCAAGAGGAATCCAGTTTTTTGAGATATGTATTTTTTATTATTTGGATTTTTTTGGTTTAAGTTTATATATAATTTATATTTTTCATTTCTTTTTAATATTTTTTATTTATGTTCATTAGCATAAAGTGACTAACTTAACATGATCTTCTCCATATTGGGAATCTAACATGACCTTCCCCATATTGGATTGGAGAGCACCTCGCTTCTCTACATGCAATAAAGAAGAGTTACATATTCTCTCCATGCAATAAAGAAGACTTACATCCTCTTTGATTAGATTTAATTACTATATAATTTTTGTTGAGTTTATATTTTTTAATAGTTTGATTACACTTAACTATTTGCTGAGTTTATAATTTTTAATATTAACGTTAGTATTATTTGTAATTCACATTTTCATAATTTTTACTATTCTTAAGTTTTAATTACTTCCATAGAATTTTTTATTTGAGATTTGGGGTGTACTAAGACCTATGTTTTTTCATCTACTAACGTGGATGAGACAAGTGTACTATCGAGATTGATTCTTTCACAGTGGTTCAAAATTCGAAATAAAAAAGAATATAAAAAATTATCTATAGTTGATAAATGGATAACATGATGAATGTCCGTAATAACATGTGGCTAGGCATAAATAACTCACAAATGTTTTTTAAATGCATAGCATGTGGTTTCATTTCATTTAATTAATTGATTTAATAGAGGTATGTGAGAAGAAATAGGAGGAGGAGATCAATATAATCGGGAGGTTTTTATGCACCAAAAAATAATACATTTGAAAAATAGTTTTTTCAAAGAAAAAAATTGTAATTTGGTGTTTAATTAGAAATCAAAGTTATATATTATCTAGATTTGAATACATTATTTCTTAGGCATAGAAGAGGAACCAAGACGCTCCAAATCATCGGGTTAACAATCTATCCACAAAGGTTAAGGTACCCAAATCAAATACCAAAACCAAAAATCTGTCCCGAATATGATGTAACAACAATAGCCATCAAAACAGTTACACATCAATTCTAAGAAATAGATCAACTCAGCTTGTTGGTTTCTCTCTAAAAAAACATGAAAATTGCCTGAGTCGATCAGCTCATTAGACATAATTTTTCAAAGAGAATAAGCTTGCCCATCCATTGGGCTGGTCGCCACCTTTAAGAGGAGATCCACCTGTGTATCGATCTCCCTAAAAACATGTGAAAAAAGAGATATCTGGAAATTTTATCATTGGGGATTTGATCCCCCTCAGCGGTTGACCATATATATTGAACCAGAAAATGCCTTTTTCTTGACAAACCACAAGAGACCCCAACATGCCAAAAATTTATCCTAGGTGTTTTTGCCTCTCCCAAGCACCATTCTGAGGTGGATTTGGTGATGTTTTTTGAGGATAAGTACCATTGTTACTCCACAAAAACCTTCCTCTGCAGCCCCATCGAAAAATACTGTAGGGACACCCTCTTCAAAAACAGGATTGCTAATAAGTATGTTGCTAAGTCAAGTCGTTTGATTACCCAACCACCCCACTGCTTAGGAATAGCTAGGCTCTCCCAAGAAGTTAAATGGGGTTTCAATTGCTGGTAGACATCGGCCCAGCGGAAGTGGAAAATACGCCTTCTTATGCAATTGATCATAGACATAGGAATCTATGAAAGTGAAAACAAATAAACAAAATCAACCTTTCCCCTAAGGATAACCAGTAAAAGGTCTAGTTCTTTAACTTCATATCAATCTTCTGCACTAGCCAATTCCAGTTTGTAACTCTGTATCCATTAGGTTTCAAATAATAGCACAGGTATTGAAGCCCTGGTCAAGGTTCTCCACATTAAAGGAAAACAAACTCCTTATTTGTCCGCAAATCTTAGCTTCCGAGTTATTATGGACAAACAAGGATTTGTCCACACTGACCAACATCCCAGAGGTTTTGAAGAAATAGTCAATGATTTCTTTATATTGTTTCCATTCTTCTACATTGCCTAATCCTAACAGCAAAACATCGTCAACAAAAAGTAAATGAAAAATAGACATAAAACAAGAAATGTAAGTAAATGAGAAATAGACATAAAACAAGGAATGTTTAGACCTCTAATCTTCCTTTCCTCCTTTTCCTTGTTAATAAGCCTCCTTAAGCCTTCGATGGCCAGAATAAACAATAACGACAATAAGGGACACCCTTGCCTAATGCCCTTGCTACACCCAAAGAAAGATTGAAGTAGGAGAACCATTCATCAATACAACAAGAAGAGAACCATTTATTTTCTAGGCATGTTAAATTAAATCGAAGTCGATATATATATAT
>LPNX010185489.1:295661-310548 GCA_001517045.1 Pseudotsuga menziesii
TTCCTCCACAAAATTAGCTACATTATGATTTTAGTTTTGTGAAACAATTACACTTTAGTTTTAGTTTGGACAAAGCCTGCTTCCTCCTCCGAAAGACATGAAATACAAGAGGGCGTCATTGTTATTTTTTTGAACACAACCATACACATCACATCAGCCCTGTGTTTGAACTCTTCTATGCTCTTGCATTTTAATGTAACAATTGCATACGCACCAGTCATTGCCATGGATTAAATGTGGAGAAGCCTAGATACAGAAAATTATCATGATTGGTTTCTGTCATGTACACATAAAATATCCATCCTTGGGGAATTATGAAACCTTTAATTTCTATATATAATGCATAGATAGAAACCTAGACTCATGGAGTTACCAAAAACCTAGACTCATGGAGTTACCAGCTCGTCCTAAACCCTGTGAGGCAAAGGGACTGCCTTTCCATCATGTTTCCAGCAACTCATTCTGGAGAAAATCGTATGGGATTGAACTATTTATGTAGCGCAGAGTTCTAAAAGCTAGCTTGGAGTTACCAGCTTGTCCTAAACCCTACGATGCCAAGGGATTGCCTTTCCATCATGTTTCCAGCAACTCATTCTGGAGAAAATCCTATGGGATTGAACTATTTATGTAGCACAGAGTTCTGAAAGCTAGCTTTTTAATTATGGGTTTCAAAATATTTTATATTTGGATTTATTTGGGAGAATGACATTTGTCACTCTCAGACGATTTAGCTGTCACAAAATTCTATAGTGATACTATACCGGTAGATACAAGTCTATGTTAACCATACCATATTGGTAATTTATTCAATGAGCCAAAATGATCAAAACATTAGGAATTGTGAATTAGGTAGATTGTGAATCAAAACATTAGGAATTGTGAATTAGGTAGATTGTGAATCAAGAAATTAAAGGAGTGCTACAGATGCTTTAAATTTGGCCTTAGTGACTGTGAATGGAAAATTGTTCTCAGAATCCCAGGGAAAAAGTGTAGGGACTTGTTTGGCAGTGGTCATCTTGAGCAATGGAGGAATATTTAGATCCTTCCACGGCACAAGTTTTTAATACAAATCTATTACCATTGTTGAATAAGAAATGGTAGTTTTGCCTCTTGAGCACTCAAATAGCAAATAACAAAGGAAAGAGAGGCTTATCATACAAATAATAGTTCACCACTAATGTTAACATATGAACAAAGGAAAAGGGAGAAGAAGGAAAGGAACATAAATCCAAGATGGACAAGAGTCGCAATTACTAAAGTAATTAGCAACGAAGCTTGTATTGTTAGTGATCATAATAATAAGGTAGGAGAATGGCATCTCTAACATACACTTAAGTTGTAATATTGTTGCAATGGAATCTTAAAGTTGCTTAAAGAGGTCTTTTACTATCTATTAAAAAATAACAAAAAATTGTGATGCATACCCCAATGTATAGATAAAATCCTTGACCGAATAATTCATCATGTCATTATTGATGAAGGTTAGGGAGTAAAATATTATTTCAAGGTTAACTTTGCACAAATTAGGATAATTTATTTTCATAAAGGCTGCTTGTTTGATGTATTGGGAAATTAAATAGAGTTGAGCCTATTGGGTGTTAAGAATGTCCTTACCAAGGATTGAAGTCTTTCTAGACTTTGCATACATTAGAATACACTCCACATCATGTCGTAACCAATATTTTTGGGAAGACAATGGCAATATGTTGCATATATTATGCAAAATGTAAAAGAAAAAAACTATAGAAATGAGGCAGGGAATGAACTTCATAATGCCCGTGACATATGATTGGAGATTGATGTCATCAAGGATGAAGATGTAGAAAGAAAGACAAGCATTTCGTCTTGAAGTAATTTGATTTCTTATAGATGAACAACATTCAAATGTATCATGGATATGTTATATTGAAATCCATAAAATTTGGCAGTCCCTGGGCTAGGTGTCTGCGATTTTGAAAGAGGAAATCCATAACATTTTGCAGTCGCTGGTCTAGGCGTTTGCAATATTGAAAGACGAAATCCATAACATTTGGCAGTCCCTGGGCTAAGCGTTTGCGATATTGAAAGACGAAATCCATAACATTTGGCAGTCCCTGGGCTAGGCGTCTGTAATTCAACATCAGTTTGATTTCGAAGTTTAGAATGTGTTGGTTTTACATTAACCAACTCAAAGACTCAAAGAATCCCAAAGATGTACAAGTTCTAGAACGACTTTCCTTACCTCCTGATCCTGTTGTTCCATCAAAGGAAATTTCACCGTGTCTGCTAGATCAGAGAGACAGCGCATACAAGTGGAAATATGTTGAATTTCCTTCAGCAACCACACGAAGCTAGAGCTCCTTCGGTCCCTCTTCTTTGACTCCTCCATGACCTTATCATAAATTGAGATAAGCGGGGCAGCCCAGACGAAATTCCGTGCCACAGAGAAATGGGTATGGAGACCCCGATCTTGGCAAGGGATCACTGTCACGAGTGCCCATAAGGAAAAAATGGTAACATTATTCATTGTCACTACAACAAAAACTGGATTTAGCATCTCTTTTTGCATCCTTTTTTGCGTCTAGACCATCTTTCGGTGTATTTTTCTTCATTTTTTGGACAAAATGGCGCAATTTCATGGGTTGGTGCTATTGTAGGCATTTTTTGCATCATTTTCCTAAATCTGGTGCAAATTGCGGCATAATTTGCACTGAATTTTGCACCTAGTTATGCACCAAGTTTTTCATCAGGTTTTGCGACAGGTTTTTAGCCTAGATTTGCACCTAATTTTGCGCCTAGTTTGCCTCAACTTTTATGCCATTGTTTTCATCCACTTTTGCATCCTTTTTTACATCCACTTTTGCATCCACTTTTGCTTCTTTTTTTGCATCCCTTTGTGCACCAAGTTTTGCATCAAAGTTTACATCCTGTTTTGAGTCTAGTTTTGCATCTCGTTTTGTTTCAACTATTTTTGCATCCACTTTTGCATCCATTTTTTTGTCCACTTTTGCACCCATGTTTTCATCCCTTTTTGCATCCCATTATGCATCCATGTTTACGTCTTTTTTTCCATCTACTATTGCATCCACTTTTTTCATGTCCCAATTCCCACCCATTTTTGCGCTTACTTTTACACTCACTTTTGCTTCAACTTTTGCATCTTTGTTTGCATCCATTTTTGCATCCACTTTTGCATCGGGTTTTGCATTGGGTGTTATGACTACTTTTGCATCTACTTTTGTTGCATCCACTTTCGCATCCAATTTTGTATCCAATTTTACATCCATGGTTGTATCCTCTTTTGCGCCATTTTTTTCATCATGTTTTGCTTCCATGATTGCATCATTTTTTGCATCCACTTTTGCATCCATTTTTGGTGCACCCCATTATGCGCCCACTTTTGCACCTACTTTTGTTGCATCCATGTTTGCATCCTTTTTTGCATCCATGTTTTTATCCACTTTTGCATCCAGTTTTACACCTAGATGTTGAAGATGAAAATGAGGATAATGATTATGATATTGAGGATGGTTATGATGATGATGATAATGTTGTTGATAATGAGGAGAACAATGACAATGATGATGATGATGACGATTATGATGATGATGATGATGATGGGGATAATGACAATGTCGACATTGCTGATGATTATGATGGAAATGAAATGAATGGTGATGATGATAATGACAATGATGATGAGTACAATCAGAATGATGATGTTGATCATCTTAAAAAATAAGTTGTTATTTGTCATGCATAAATCGTGTGTGTCCTGTATGACCCTTTTCCCCTAATCACATATTTTGGGTAGATGCTATTTATTATGCCAAAGGTAATTATGAATAACTGATGAAAATGTCAACAATCATGATGATGATGTCAAGGACAATGGTGGTGTTGATGACATGGATGATGATTAGGCCGATGATGATGACTATTGTGATAATCATGATGACAATGACAAAGATTACGGTGATGATCATCATCATCGTCTTCATTAAAAACATCATCATTGTCATTGTCATCTAGTTCATCATCATCATCATTTAAAGTATATGGGATATGTTTACCATTTAAAGCATGCATAACAAGTGGGATTATTCTAAAACACCCCACCAAAGTACAAAATTCAAACCACAAGGGAAACATAATATTGAAATTGTTCCAATTTTCTTTCTCCCAACAAAACATGCTTCATTTTAGGAATTATGTTAAAATCCATACATTCATAGTCCATCCATACTATACTTGTAATAAATGTAAATATAATACTTAAACCGAATTTATAAAATAGGTAAATATTTTATAAAGACCCTTGTGATATATAAACTTCTTTCACCTTAATAATGGTAAAATATGTAAATATAATAATAACATATAATTAATATAAATATGTTGCTATAGTTCATATGTTAAGAGATTTAATATATATAAATATATATAGTTCATATGTTATGTGATTTAATATAATTAAGTATATACACATATTATTTACTTATACATTATACAAATTAAAATATAGATTAAAACCTATAAAGTTTCATAGGGAGGCGAAGCAAAACATGAAGAATTTTTCAAATATAGATCTATGTACAACTACCCATTTCCCAATGGGGCTTCTGCTAAATCAATCTATGGATTCAGGGTTACGAGTATCAATTTGGTCCATCTGGTCCGTCCCCAATTCAGCCATGAGATGATTTAATTCGTTCATGAGAGGATTTAACATTATTCCAACCATGAGGACTTCTCACGGCCCATGAGGACTTTTGAGGGCACCCAGTTGGCAACGTGGGTGTCTTGATTCTCGGGCCAGGACGTTCAAAGCCTGGTTTTTGGGGATGGATCAAAGTAAACTAGGAGCTCTATCACTGTCGATGCCTCTACTGTCTCTGTCTTAGATGCTGATCTCTCATAAAATATATAAGATATACCTATGATGGTGCTGCTACTGATGCTAGGTCACCAAAATGTAGATCGCTATCTCGCGATTGGATTTTGTATTACTACAAATTGACATTTATAGCTATGTTTAATGAGAGAGATTCACATAGATGGACTAATTAGGACTAGCCAGGACAAGACCCAGCTAGGAGACCTAATTTGAGTAGCCATACCTCAAACTCTACGAGGGTACATAAATTGGATGCTGAGAACGAACCAGGTGAGCTCACTTTGTTATAGGGACTAACGGATCAGGCACACAACACTGTGAAGCTTTGGATTTATAACAATAGGTTATCGAACTGCCTATTACTCAAGTACTAGTCGTGATAATGCTTTCTCATGGAGCCTCTGGATGACCTCCCAGCTTCCAGCTTCCACATTCTGTTAAAGAAATCAATGCATTTTTCTTCAATAGGATCATTGAAGATGGAGAGAATTTGGGATTGAATCAAAATACCGAAGATGGGAAGAATTGGGTATTGAATCAGCTCATGTGGCTTCTTTATAATTTTATGTTAGGTAGCATGATTTATAAGAACAAATGTAAAGGATTCTCCATCGTTGTTGTATTTTCCTATTTCTCTATTATGCCCTATGTAGAATATTCTACGACTATATTTTGCTTATAGGCCAAATGCAAATGTTATGGCCTAAGGCTATGTATTTTGACCTTGCCATTGCTTAAGTTACAAAAAATATCCATGGTTAACAAAAATTCATAAAAGAGTTACTATATCTTTCTCACATTCCAATATTCCCTTTATAGGGATCTGTGGTGGCCTAAGGCCCCACACATAGTTCATGAGCCCTAAGGAAAAATGTTTTGGCCCAATAACTCTTTTCACATCAAATCATGGCCAAGGGACTGAAAGCCATACTTGGTGTGTCAAACCTCAAAATGACGGACATATCTTACTCATTGGCTAAATATTATCTATGTCATATATAAGGCCTTTGAGGTGGTCTAGGGCATCACACATGACCCATGAGCCCCTTACCCTTAGACGATACTTTTTTACTTGATAATATGGCCCAATCAATGATAATTATTCTTGGTCGCACAAACCTTGAAATGACCTTTTCTTGCTTGTAAGCCAAAGATTTCCCACATACAGATGACATTATAGACTAGGGCCCATGACAACACATCAGACATGACGTTATGGTGAAAACATCCATATAGCAATCGATTTCTTTGCTAATTTTCTTAAATCTATTTTGTTAAATTTTTACCTTTTTATTTTTTTCTCATTAGTTTTAAAAATAAAACAAAATACAACTTTAAGAAGAAGAGATGAAATCGTATGTGGTCAGGAGGGAGGGGATTAAAATACCTATTGGCTATACATAAACACACCAAAGAAGAAATTATATATCAATGGGAGATGTTAAATGGGTTGGGTCGAGATTGAGCACCGTCAAAATTGTTAAACTCCATCGCAATATTTACTTGCAATCGGTGTTCCATTCTTTATTCTATGGATTGCGACCAGTTGATTTCATCGTGAGCCCATTCATCCATTTTCAAAGGAGCCATGAAAAATATTGCCACTGTAAAATATTAATCGATAATTTAACTGGTAACCAATTGTTAAAGGCATTGACACTATTGTGGCATCTAGGAATTAATGGTGTTATGGAAATTGTGGATGGGGAGGACTAGGAGGGATAATTCTTGTTCAGGGTATGCCAGGAATAATAATAAGGGTTACGTTGGGAATTAATGGTGTTATGGAAATTGTGGATGAGGAGGACTGGGAGGGTATAATTCTTGTTTAGAGTATGCCGGACATAAATAATAATAAGGGTTATGTTTGTTGTTGCCATCATGGTTTTACGACATGGCACTGACTAAAAGACGAGGAGGCAAAACAACTGCCTGTAGACAATGGAGGCTCCTGCTACCTCCAAACAATGGAGGCTTAGAGATCTTGTGCTCGCCAAGGTCAAGGGATTTCTGGCATGGCCCGCTAAGGTACACCAGTCTATTTTTCCCATTTGTTTTCCCTTATTTGATGTATGCGACGCATGTTGTTTTTATTTGCATCTGCCGCATCAAATTATATACTTCTTGTGCTTTGTTTTAATACCCAATTGTCATCCAAGGGTTTGTGTGAATGTTTACAGATTCTCATACATTTCCACTGCGCATATTTCTTTCTCTAATTTCTGCAGTGGGAGTGCATTATCTTCTATCAACTTTCTTTACCAGTCATATTTCTTTCTATTTTCTGTGGTGGGAGTACATTCACTTCTATTAGATTTCTTTACATTATAGTTTTGCAGAGAGCGGGTTTTTTGCTTCTATCGTATACTTATTATAGCTTTATAGGGCTTTTAAATTCAGCGGTTGTAAGGTTGTTAAAATGTACCCAATATTGAAGCCACTGTTGCAATTTTACCAGCACATTTCCTAGCATCAAGCAGGGTCGATTGCCCAAAATGTGTCGATATTTTCTTCTTAATCCTATAATTGCAAAACCTAGTTGTTGCACGAGGGTTCTCTGAAACCCTGCATGAGAAATTTGCCTAGCACATTACCCAGCATCAAGCAGGGTCGATTGCCCAATATGTGCCAATATTTTCTTCTTAATACTATAATTTCAAAACCCGGTTGCTGCACGAGGATTCTCTGAAACACTGCACGAGAAATCAAACCCTATATCAGATATTAGTGTTTAAACCCAAGCGATGGATGCACATTTTTTTTTTAAGGTGGATGTTTTCGGTGGATGCAGGACCTAGGACCCCAATAATTTGTATGCAGGATGAGCTTACAAGAGTGCCAATCAATGCCGTCAGGTTTGAGAATAAGGTGGGATCCCCAGATGTAGTGGCTTGTGAATCACCGATCAAAGAGTGAGCAGCTGGGTTGAATATTTCAAAGAGATTATCTATAGATCCAGTGGCTTGTTAATCAACGATCAAAGAGCGAGCAGCCACCAGGTTGAATGATTTGGTGGGATCCACAGATTTAGTGGCCGGTGAACCATTGATTCTTTATCATTTACCATTCAGGTAAGGTAATCTTTACACTCTCCAATTTACCACAGCATACCTATTTCATTTATAAATCCGCCCACTAGCAAGAGTATACCTAGTATCAGGTCCAGGACTAGAGGCGCCTATTACACTCCCTCCATAATCTAGCTAAATTCATTAGTCCTAACGGGCCAGAGTCATTCTCAAAGTGTTTGGACTTCCTCCTTAATGTCAGTAAGGAAAAGTGAACTTAATAAATACGACGCTAATGCCTATCCAACCAGTATAGAACCACTTTTTCTGCACCTCTGGCTTTTCAAGGCATCTCTCCAAGAGGATTACAATTGGCCTGAATTTGTGAGGCCCACAAGCGGCCTGTTTTTACCAATACGATGACCCATAAAAATCTGAATCAGTAATTACAACTATTTTTCATTTGGCTAAGTCCATACTCTTAAGTCATAATCACCCAGGTCTTGCACCTGGAATTTAACCTGACGAGTAGACTGATATTCCATTGCTGAAATACAACAAAGTAGAAATGTCAAAAGCATCTGTTAACAGAAAAAAATAAAAATTGCAAGTGTTAGATGAGATACACAACTAAATTGAGAAACCATCAAATATCAATTGATGGCTTATCTCTGACTTCAAAATTCTAGATCATTTTGAAAAGATCTGAAAATGTATCTGTCAATTGATGTCTCGCAACCATTTCACTTGACAAATCGGTGCATCCTACATAACTAGCAGTAATCTTGGCAATGCTAAGAACCACCTTCAAAATACCTCTCTCTGCACTAGTTCTCCGGGAAGATGAGACCATCCACAGAAGCCAATCAAAATGATCATGACTTCCTTTACAATGATGGCATATAAGGTTGCGGCCTTAATATTCTAAATTAGTAATCACGTATCTCTGGTAGTAAGCGTTCTACAAGGGAAGGGTTGCTGCACAGAAAATGTCTGTGTAGATCTGAAAAGATGCCAATCTAATGTGTTTTGATACCTAGAACTTTCTTAGAGTGCATCATTATTAGAAATACTTAACAGAAGTGTGTGCTTATATGTGTTTAAATGTGTGCACAATGCCTTAAGCAAGCATGTAAAACAACTCTTATTATATTTATAACAGATATGATTTGCGAATATATTGTCCTCTTCTGGTGCTGCAAATTATATCTCTTTGTGATTTTATATTATATTTTGGGGAAATGAATATCCTATCATGTTGCCATCCCTAAACAAGTTCATATCATAAACCAACTAGCACCAACAATTCTGAAAGAGTCCTTAATATTATGCAAAACAATCATGCCCAAGGCACCACAACAATAGTCAGTCCAAACAATTACAGTATTGATATTTATCCCAAGTACCACACCTCTATAGTAGATACAACAGTTGGCATCTTTGGTGTTTGCCAAACTTTAGAGACACATTTAATTGTTTGGTGAAAGGATATACTCAGATCAGTGGACATAACAGAGTGTAGGATTGGCTTGGGGTCCTCTAGTGGATATTATAGTGCTGAAAATCAAGGGAAACATGAAGACAGTGGAAAAGGTGATCTTGATTGACAAATTCTTAAAAATATCAGCTGGATGTTCAAAGATCATGGCTGAAAATTCGAAGAATCTAATAACACTAAAATGCATGATTGAAGAATACTATCTCACCAAGTAAGACAAAGGGCAGAAGTTGAAGGAAGAAGAGTAGGTGAAGAAGGATGCATCCATTCTTCCTGAAGAAGACCAAGCAGCAGCATGTGAGGCCAATAACACCACCAGAATGGGTGATGCGGTTTCTGAAGCAGCAAGAAATGTGGATGCAGCAGCCTATGATGAATATAAGGATGTGGACAAGCCATCCTCTTTCCCTATGAATGATGCCAATGATGACTTGGATTCAATACCTCATCCTATTTATGACATGGGTGGTGATGCATATATGGTTGTACACAAAGATGACTAGTTGGCAGTGTGTGCACCTGAGCTTGGTGAGGGCATAGATCTGAATGAGATGCCTTTTGAGGATGATTTCATCTCTCATGCAGAGGACAATGAAAGGGTGAAAATGATAGATGAAAGTCTGTATGATTCACATGAGTTAAGTGAAAACCTACACCAAGTTAATAAGATGACTATGCATGGCATTTAGTCACTGAGGAGCAAATTAGGCAAGTGTTGATGAGAGCATATTGTGCACATAGGTTTATTGAATTCCTTATGTAGAATATCCAGTTAGAGGAGAGACAAAGGGGAGTTGCATAGTTGCAGAAGGGGTCATTAGTACCCAATTGCACATCATCAGAGAAACACTGGAGTAGATGAAGTCTAATTATTTGCAGTTCATGGATAGGGACCTTGCTCTTAAGTTTTGTAGAAGATAAGGAAAGGATGGTTGAGGATCTCAATTACCAATTGAGCTTGGCATGATCTTCATTATTGACAGCAACAAATACTTCATAATCCTTGACATGAGTGACACATGAGGGCATGGGTGTCACACGTGATTTGGGGGAACGACTTTTGATGATTATGCATGAGGAGCCTTCAAAGTTGTAGGTGAATGAGGAGAGATGTGACATAGAGGGCTTGGACCATGAACGTGATCACGAGCTACTTATGTTGGAGAAAGGATTAATCATGAAGGGCGTAGTTAAGCACCTACCATGTGGACCAGCCATCATGGATGTATATGCATTGCTAAATTGGCTGCGAAGATATAAGATAGCTATGGAGACACATTGGGTTATAGTCGTGAATACAATATAATTAATGGAATAGGAGGATACAAGCATATGCAATTGTATACATGGGAACTTAGTAGCACATGGCGAGGTCCTGTGGAGTTTTGGATGGTTTCCCACAGGGAGACCACTAAACAGAGATCAAGAGCATATCCTTATAAATATAATAAGAGTTTTTTTACATGCTTGCTTAAGGCATTGTGCATCATTGCTTCTTCAACCTCATCCTTGTACATTTAAACAACCATATAAAAATCCCCAAGATTTTCTTCATTGAGACAACAAAGGCAAACACAAGGATAAAGTGACAAATTCAGTCCCAATCTACTCCATGATAGCACCTTCATACTCATCCAAGGGTAAACATGTTTATTCCACAGCTACAATCCTTTTTAGTCTTCAAATTACTGTTTTTTATTGTTGTAACCTAAATTCATTTAAGGTTATCATTTGGTCTCCAATTGATGTTGAAGTTGCTACAGGGAACACTGAAAGATATAGGTCGGCAACATCCTTACCTATTGGAAATCTTCCTAGATTATAATGCTAGTTGCTACAGGGGTTTTCTTTTGTGACTAATCCCATGCCTCAAACTGTTGTGAGAGACCTCTTTTTTATGACTGTTTATTGTGAAAACAAGATTATTTATTGTTGTTTTGCTATATTCCAAATGAAAAATTTGTCTAAGACTAAGGGTGACATATTCATTAAAGCATTGTGCTTATATGTGTTTAAATGTGTGCCCAACAGCTTTACTACAGTTTCAATGTCTTGATGTTATTCTCTTGCCTTCTTCACCATTACTGTGAAGGCCCTCTTTCTTTTACTACTGGCCCCTACATCTACGCACCTTCATAAAGGTGTTCAATCAATCCCCATCTTCAACACTTTTCAATTTCATTTATACAACATTATATAATTATCCTATTTTAGGCCATCACGTTTTCCAACTTGGGTGTAAGGTGTAGTAATAATTATGCTCTTTTAGGCCAAACACCATTGAAAAATGCAAAGAGATATAAAGGAAAAATGATTTTGCATATATTCAAGTGGACACAAGTATGAGTCTCTGACATAGATACATCGAACAAGGAAAAGGCACAAACTTGTATAGTTAGTGTACAGTAGGCAATTAGAAAAATAAAGAAAGATAGGGACCACAAGAGGTAGTATCTAGACAATCTAGAACAATCCAAAGTTTCGAGGTTTGGGTTGACAAAAGACTGCACAATATTGAGTATCAAACAATTTTTTGACTAGAATATTGCCTTTACTACATTGGCAACTAGACAACAACTAACATGAACCCAATGTATGAGATTACAAGTATATGATGTAAAGGCTTCATAATGTCTTAAGGAGATAGTTGAGATGTTCAATACTTTCAAAATCTACCACATTACAGAGAATTAAACCAACGAGTTGATGCTATATCCAAAGAGGTATTACTTATCCACTTTGGGGTACTTCTCACTGTAAATTTCAATGAGGGCATGCCAGAGATTTCTAGATCTGACCTTTGTAGTTTTATTTCAAAATTTTCTAGTTGTGTTTTTTTATTTTATAGTTTTAGTTTTTTAAAAGATCTTAAAGGAAGCATTAGAGGAAATTTCAACTCAAAATGGGCCTCCTAAAAAAAATTAATACAATAATAGTTAAAATAATAAAATAATATTTATTAATTTTGGAGGAAGAAAAGAAAAAAACTAGTTTTTTGTTTGTATTTTCAACGTATCTCCCTGTGTTTTTACTCAAATTTTGATTGGGAGAGCTCATTGGATGCGGAATTAAATTCCGCATCCAACGAGTACCCACTTGGCATACTTTTGACGGACCCCGCTACCCCAAAAACAAGAAATACCTGAAAAAAACGTGATCCGAGTGGGTACTTCATCACATTTTTTCAGGTATTTCTTGTTTTTGGGGTAGTGGGGTCCATCAAAAGTATGCCGAGTGGGTACTCGTTGGATGCAGAATTTAATTTTGCATCCAATGAGCTCTCTCGATCGAAATTTGAGTAAAAACAAGAGGAGATATGTCGAAAATACAAACAAAAAAAATAGTTTTTTTATGATACCTATCCCCAAATTTATATTAAAAAGTGTTTAAGACCTATACGGTATTTCAAATTTAAATCAATTTCATTGGCTAAAACATGATGACATGGAATTTTAGTTAAAGTTAAAAGGCCCATTTTGAGTTGAAAAGATTTGGTTTACAAAGCAAAGTAAGATTTATATTTTGTATTTTGTGCTACAACACCCATAGAAAGCAAATTTTTGTGCTTTATATAGTAATAAAATGTGATAGTTTTCCCTAGAAAAGAAGGATTCATAATGTAGTGGTACATTTTGGGTATTACCAAATAGATACTTTATGTTGCATTTTGTAGCCTTTAACCTTGTATTAACTTGTTTGCACTAAAATAATATAAAGTCTTGTCCAAATGTTATTGTTGATGACGAGAATGAATGGAGTAGTGGCCTCATGATGCTATTTGTTGATCATATCTATTTCATTGCAATGTAGTCTTCTATCTTTTCTTCAAAGGATTTGTTGCAAGTGAATAGTTGTGTAGATGATGTGTTAGGAATCAATAGGTCTAAATGCATGAATGTTCAAACTGATAAGTATATATTATTAACAAAAATGGTTGTTATTGTGCTCA
This sequence comes from Pseudotsuga menziesii, assembly GCA_001517045.1. Taxonomy (NCBI): domain Eukaryota; kingdom Viridiplantae; phylum Streptophyta; class Pinopsida; order Pinales; family Pinaceae; genus Pseudotsuga; species Pseudotsuga menziesii. The sequence goes on from LPNX010185489.1 coordinate 308,993, forward strand.
GTAACTTTTGCCTGATCATCCGAAGTCTTGGAAATGCACCTTGAGTTAATTCATGAAAGTTGCTCTTATCTTCGCTCCATAAATTGCAATCAGGATTTTATCGATAGCTTGGATTTGCTAGCTTTTATTACACCTTGTACCAGATGTGTTTCAGGGCCATACCAAATGAATTTATATGTTCATGTATGTGGTAGGACCCCCTAGAGCATGTTTCCTATATCTATCACTTGACGCAACATGAATATATGTATAACCAAATAGTGTTATTTTTTCTACCACTTCACTAGGCATTATTATTTTTTCTGTTTACACTTAGGTGATTTTACAGATAATTACTACAGTTTCTTTTGCTCACCACACAACTTGAAACAAGGACATTAAAATTTAATTCAAACTCTCTGATACATTTCCCTACATTTACCTTGAAGGGAAAAATTAACAACACTAGAGATTAGAATTTGTTATTTTCTAAAAGTCTCTTTTACCAGCTTTCTAATGAGACATATCAAAACTTAGGCAGACCCACATTCTGAATAAGAACTTCACATTATTATATTAAATCTCAACTTGATGGTTTTTTCACTTCTTTTAGGTTTTTGGTTCATCTATTATGATGATTGTTGGTGGTTTCTTACTGAACCTCTTCCTCCCCACCTGTTGGCCATTGTTCCATTCAATTTATTTGGCTCAGTCTTCATTCAAATTGCTACCACCAACATTACTCCAAGTCCATCAAGGACCTTGCATCTAGCTAAGAAATGTTTTTTCTCCATCATTTTAACTAGATTATTGTTGTATTCATATTGGACTCACTAATAATTTCACAATTTCCTTTGAATTGAATTCCATTTGTTAGCACATGAAGAATGCATGATAATTCCATTTTGCTGCTGATAAAGTAGACCGTGTTCATTTCTCTGCGTTGCTCTTGGACTGTTCACGTAGGCATCATTCCTCTAGGGTTGATAAACCTTATTTTTGAAAGTGCATACCCTCTCCTAATAGGCCATTACTATGGTATGGTCTATTCTAGCTAGGATGTGAATGTGTTATCTCTATTCTATAGATAGTGGTTGATTTTGAAGCTGTAGTAGGTACAGGTTTTGTGGATGGTAGGTATAATGGAGTTATATGTACTTCTTGGCAGATTTAAGAAATATTCCCTAAGTTTATCTTTAGTTTGTAGCACTATTTAGTTTGTAGGCATCTTCTTTTAGTAACCATTTATGAGTTCTTCTCTTACCATCCCATTGCTAAACAAAATTACCTCATCAATGAATAACAAAATTTATGTAGAAACACACACATCCTCAATTGGATTCTACAACTATTTCTTAAACACATCCCTTATTCTTTGTCCATGTCAATTTTAGGTTATTAGGTATGCATCAATGCATTATGTTGTTCTCTAAGACTCTTTTGCGAACCACTTTAATAGATTGCGTAACTGTTTACGATATTTTGTTTCCTGAGGACGGTATATTTTTGTGCTTATTAGTGTGTTTGAAAAATTAAATTGGATTTTAATCTTGAATGTCTTTGGATCTTATTGTCTT
>LPNX010185494.1:2908-132597 GCA_001517045.1 Pseudotsuga menziesii
CATATATGTATACATATACATATATATGTATATGTATACATATATGTATATACATATATATGTATATGTATATACATATATATGTATATGTATACATATATGTATATACATATATATGTATATGTATATAAATATAGATATATATGTATATGTATATGTATATGTATATTTATATGTATATATGTATATATGTATATATATATATATGTATTTCTGATTACAATAGGAGACACCAATCTCCGAGAGTGAGGACCAACTCACTCAGGAACCAACCTGACAAGTATGCAAGCACCAATTTGTAGTTTACAAGCACCAACTAGTAGTTTACAGGCATGTTGATGCCTGGAAGGTAATTACAGGAAAAATTACAAGGTAGTCAACAGGAGGAAAAATCCCAATTTGAAAGGAGTCAAATAATCCTACGTAAGGACGATCCTATCCCCAAATTTTTTGGTATAGCCAACCCCTACGGATATTATGCCTCCACTGGCACTGTGTAAACAGATCCAAATGCATTTCCTCTTTTAGTGTGGAGGATCTGAAAGATGTGCAGTAACTGAGTAAACTAATCTATGTGTTTAAACTCAAACTATGAAAGATGATAGTATGAGATAGAATGAACAGATTAAAATAACATGAAAAATGTTATTCCAATTTATAAACATATAAACCATATCTAACCTCATTAACTCTAAATAAAACAAAACAATTAAAATTGAGTTATTTCATTCAAAGGATTTAAACATATGACTGTTCTATCAAAAAAATGCGAATTGAAAAATTAACATTTAATATGAGTAACTGTTTAATGGTTGCAATAATAAATATATGAATTAAATGAAGGAATTCATTTAAGACATAATTAACACAATAACTGAGTAATGACAAATCAGAACATAAGTTAATGTGTGTAATAATGATGCAACATATAATAAAGTTGTTTGAAAGATAACATAGAAGAAAAGATTCACCAAAGAAATTTGAAAAATAAAACCAAGAGATGATAGAAAGAAACTAACTAGACTTTATTTAGAATGCAAAAAAAATACAATTCTGCAAAATTCAGAGTGTCTTCATTCCTCCCCTTGTGGTTTTCCTCTACTATCGTTCACCCATCTCCCCTTTTCTATGAGATCGAAGTCTCTTTAAATAATAATTAAAAACATTTCAAAGAAAGAAATCTCCCACAAAAGTAGGGATCATGAAATATTGTTCTAAGATTTTCCAAGGGCAGATTGGCACTTGGAAAATACATCCCGCAAATCTGCTATGTCTTGATATTGGGGATTTTCCAATTGTAACTGAGCTTTGCAAATGAGTGACTCGATTTCCCTCTTCTTCACTTTTTCCCATTCACGTAGAAAGAGATTGATCCTCATTTGCAAAGTTATGGATGACTTGATCAATTCCTTGATTTGTGCTATGTGAACGTGATCGAGCTTCTCAATTTTCTCCTTAGCTTTAGAACATTCTCCTCCAACCCGCTCCATCATGATCCTTAGTGGAAGTGCATATTCAATCGGATCCATGATGGGAAAGTCCAAGAAACTTAATAGGTTCTCTGATGTAAACCATCTTTTCTTGCAGGCTCTCTGTCCATTCTGAATGGTTGAATCAATTGAATCACAAACATTCTCCCAGGATTCCAAGGATATTTTGACTCTTCGCAGCTTGATTTTGTCTAAGATTGGAACATCTTCAGGTTTATTCTTAATGTACCTCTACCAATCTACCACATTATAAAAATATTTGGTGGAATCCTTCCTTCTTTGATTATGATAATAAAGTACATCAGATTGATGCTCAAAGGAGTTGTAGGTGTCTCGAATTTCATTCAACCTTTCGAATAATTCAACCAACAGATCCTTAAGATCATCCCGATTCTTGGAAGAAAACTCTTTAAAATTTTCCTTTGAAAATTTGGAAAAAGAAGAGGCAACATAGAGAGATTGAGAAGCTTTCAATTCATGCTCAAGGGTTGCAATTTTCTCTTCATGATTGACATTCAACCCTTTTTCTTCTTTTAACTATTGTTGTAACACTTCATTGTGAACTTGTATGTCCCTCAACTTTTCCTCATAGTTGTTCTTCAATTCTTGCAACTTTAGTCCATGTTGTTGCTCCTCTTGGGACTGCTCTTGTTTGAGATTTTGTAGTTCCTGATCTTTTACCTTGATCTCTTTATTCAATGAGGTCACTATGTCATAGTTGGCCCCAACAAAATCTCGCACTGCAACTGTTGTCTCAAGGGATTCTTTCATGACATCAGTGGAAGCCCTTTTCCATATCACATGATTAGGGAGAGTGCCCTACACCAAAGTCCCTTTCTTGGTTCTCTTAGAACCTTTCTTTACTACACGGAGACTTCACTTAGTGAACCTCTCACATAGCACGTGCGATCGTGGGATATTAAAGAATACCCTTAATTTTGAGAGATATTGCCCCAAATAATTTTTGTTTAAAACCCCTCCCAGTACTTAAAACCTCCTCCCCACCCCTTTTTATACCTCAATCCTTATAAACCACCCTACCCACCCCCACCTTAAACCCCTCGTCCCCCCAATACCTGCAATATATTGGTTCAATTTTTGATAATTTTAAAACCCACAATATGAACTAACGTGATAGGATATTGGTCAATAAGTGAAGCCCCCGTGCTTTACTACAACCTTTTCAGACCTATTCCAAAAATATTCCCCAAGGGAAACCACTGCATCCTCTCCAAAATCTGTTGTGTCCTCCTTAGTAGGCGTTGTCACTTTTGAAACTATGACAAAGGTACATTTTGGGAAATAGTAGGAGTTGGAATGGGAATACTTACTTGGGAAATGGAAATGGATGGCATCAAAGGATGAGAGGAAGAGAGTAGAGGAGTGGAAATAGTGATTGGGGTAATCAACTCTAAATATGTGACAAATATAGGAGTGACAGGTGGCTTTAGAGATATAGTAGAGACATTTGCTTGGGATGGATGTAAGAATGCAAGTTGAATAGGAGCAGGAAGCTGCTCAGTTACTGTTGGAGGTGGAACTGTAAGATTGGAAAAATTGATAGAAGGAATAATGATTGGAATGGATAAAGGAAAATAAGATTCCTCAGTGATGGGGGTGATGGTTTATGGGAAATGGATATAAGAGAATGAATCATTATCCACTAAACCCTAAAGTGGATCCATGAATGTCTGAGTTACTGAGACACTTGCTCGTAGTGTGACAAGGATAGTGATCGGGCATGAGAAATTGGTGGGGAGTGTTTCCTCCTCAAGATAAATGTCTTCTATTTCAAACATGTTTACCTGTGGTGGTGGATCTTCATTTTCTTGCTTCTTGGATGGAGGGGTAGTGGCTTCTACCCGTGCTTCAACCACTGAGCTCATTATTTCTAAAATCCTCTTCATTTCTACTGACTTCATAAGAGCATCGAGAGTAGATGAAGTTTCAGGTCGTGGAGGATACTTAATAATAGATTTTCCATGGTCACTTGCTTGATCATTTTGCATGGAAGAGGTGCTGGCCTATGATTTTCGAGCACAGGGTCTTCACTTAGTGAAACTTTGTCCTAGTGCCTTCATTCATGGGATATTAAAGAATACCCCTAATTTCACTAGATATTGATAATTACTTACAAAAATCCTTTTGTTGAGACCCCCTCCCAATACATATTTCTAATTAAAAAACCCCTATTTTTACAATATATTTTTTTATTTTACTAGAAACCCCTTTTTATACCCCACAATACCTTTAAAACCCCCATCCCCTATTCCCCGCCCCCGATACCTACAATATATTGACCTTATTTTTCAACATTAAAAACCCCCCTTTATGAATGAACATGATAAGATATTGCTCAACAAGATGAATCCCTCGTGTTTTTGAGCTTCCTTTTCCACCAATTGCTTTTGTGCCTTTTCCTCTAATGAAAAGTGAAGCTTTCTATAATGGAGCACTTTAGTATTAAGATCCCTCTGGTACTAAAAAATAAAATTCTTCTCATCAGGATAATAGATTCTACTTAAAACCTTAGAGAAAGAACTGGCCCCTTGATAAATAGAGTCACCAAGATCCATTTGATGAGCATAGGTAGTCTTCATATGCTCTTGAATGAAATGGTTTTCCAAAAAGGACTTTGGATCATGCATCCTTTTTGGATCCTCTCCAAGCTTCAAAGTGATGATGCTTTTTCCAAGTATACCTGGACAAGTGGAGTTTTGTATTACTAGAGGTCTAAGGCTAAGGGGAAATTCGGGCCACCCTTTTGTTTTGGCTCCAGCTAATTTTGGAAATACTCCATCAATGACTGTTTGGAAAGATATCTCTTTTAGCACCATTATGTCAGGCACAATTATAGGTAATAGATGAAGAGTGTTGCTTCCCCAGATTCTTATATAAGAAAAATACTCACCAACATACCAGTATCCCATAGTAGAAATAAATGCTTTGGCTATGGCTGGAAAGGTGGGAGAATCTTCCTCGGATATATTTGATAAATGTAACCCAGGAAATGATCACATACTATCATAAAAAAGAGGAATGAAATTATCCTCCCATAGTGCCAAGCAATAAATGTGGACAGGAGGTCCAATCTTCATCCAATTTCGTCCCATGGCCGGGAAAGAAAATGATGCACATAAAATGTCCATGACATAGGCAGAAAGGTAGAACATGGGCTTCCTCAATGCTTGAGTCTTCTGATATTGTTCAATGGCTTCTTTCAGGACCACTGACAGGATTTGAGCCTAATTAAAGGATTCCCCTATAGTAAGAACATGATGCACAATGGGCGCCCATTATGCTTTGAACACTATACAATTGGGAAGTCCATAAAACATGCATAACATACCTTCTAGGAGAGAGAAAGGTTCCCTAAACCAAGAAATAGGGTACAACTTATCAGGTTTAGGTAAAAAGGTAGTAGGTTTATCCATCCAGGACTTGAGCATTTCTTTAAATTTGTACTGGGCCGCAGAGAATACAAGGAATTATTTTTTGAGAAACTGTTGGGGTTGCTTGAGCGCATAAGATCTAGTAAAAAATTCAAGGCAAAAGGAGGCCAATTGGGTTTGAGCTTGGTCATTGAAAGAACGGTCTTGGGGTTTTGCATGATCGATTATCCATTTTACAACATTTGTATAGGGCATTAGAGCGGGAATGGATGCTATGGCATGAAGCTAGGATTTGCTAATGTTCACAAAAGCCGTCTGGTCATGTTGAATCCTTGAAAAGTCGTCATTGTAAAAAATTGAGTAGATTCTTGACCAGTCGAGGTGATAGGTTTCAGACATTCTTCCACTCGTATCTAAGAGAATACTAGTGTTTGGGTCTTTGTTTTTTTGCTTGTTAAGGGTCGTTTTGGACCTGGTGTTTCTCGACATGTATGATACGAAACATTTTTTTTTGACAAAAATGAAGAAAAGAAAATAATTCAACTCTGAATTAAATTTCTAAAATTGCACAAATGGAGGGTAAAAGATTTGAAGAACTTACCAACAATCTTCTTGGGAGAGGTAAATCTGTTGACCAGGTTAAAATTTGCAGTAAAAATATTCTGCTGTAGGTAATAGGTGAAATAATAATAGAAGTTAAAACTATTTAAAAAATAGATTCAACGACCGAATGAATTTAGATCGTAGATTTAAAAAGAGATCAACGGTTAAAACTAAAGCAGGAAAATGGGAAAGGAAATTGCGGAGGCAATTTTTCGACAATATTATTTTTTGGTTTCTGCAATCCACAATCTGCATTGCGCGTTGCAGAACTGTGGAGTGAAAGTTTCTACCAAAAACTATTTATTCCTTCTGTAATATGCAATCTGCATTTGTGGGTTGCGGAATCACAAAAGTGAGATTTGCAATTTTATTATATTTTTTTGTTTTTGTTTTTTGATTTGACAATCTGCATTGTGGGTTGCAGAATTACAAGATTGATAATTTGATTTTTTATTGTGAAGTGTTTTTTGATATCTGCAATTTTCATTGTGGGTTTCGGGTTGCGGAAAGGTGAAAATGAAAACAAAAAAGATTCCAACATCCACAATCTGCATTTGCGGGTTGCGGATCATGGAAAAATAAATTTCAAAACGTAAAAAAACAGGCTTCTGCTATTTGCTTTGAAACTTGCGGAATTAACATATTTGAAAGAAACATACTATAATTTTCACAATCCATAAACAAAAAAAAACAAGGTTTTGAAGCAAATTTTATTCAAACCAAAACATGAAAAGACATAAGAATAAAGACAACAATGAATAGTATCCCACAAGAAAGATACTAACCTTAAATATTGCCTCAATGATGAGTAAATGGGGTTCCCATTTTATCAATTAAAATGGGATTTGTTGTGCCAACAACAAGGCACTAACCTGTAAGAACTGATATCGACTACACAAGCATTGACTTGCAAAAACAGGCACTGACCTGACTGGGATACAAATTCAATTGTGCAAGCACCATCTTGTTGTTTTCAAGCACTGACCTAACTGTGATATTCGACTCACTAGTTTTACCAACACTAACTAAAAGGAAGTTGAAACTCCCTCTCCTTGCCCCATCCAACCACCATATATGTGAATGATGTATATGTGGTTGAGTTATGAGAATCATATGTGCTGAAATTGATCAACCAATGTTTTAAATTTCAAGCATCTCCGATTTTTCTCCAAACATCAACACTTTAAATTGATGCTGTCTGTACTTCCTTACTTATTGCTTAATCTAACTGCTTCATTCTATCTCTCGTCGACAACTATCTTCTCATGATTTAACATGTGCAGTTTTGCATACTCCATTTCAATACCTTGGTGGTATTTGCACATATGTGTTTGTGCTTTAGTGGATGCTTGTGTATATGTGTCCCATGTCTTAGTGGGATTTGCTCACTTTCGAATTACTTCATATGTGGTTTTTCACCCTTAAAGTATCAATGCTTGTGGGTCTTGCGCACATTCGAAACTAGCATACTTATCCAACCACATCTTATTCTCACGCCTCTTGCGCATTTCTGAACCTTTGTTTAGTCAAATTTTTTGACTTTTACCTTAAAGTAGCATGACTGGGTGCACTTAATATTTTCATATATACCTTAAGTAACTCTTCATGGTGGATGCAATTCTTATGTATTTATTCGAACTGACATTCATATACTGGATTTCATCATATATTTCTTCAAATTAGCACATAATCTTCATGTTATATTTGTGTTAACTTCATTCAGCTTGTTTATGCAAGAGTGAACATGCATCTCCTTAACATATTCATTAAGCTTATTTTCCTTATGCATCCTTCTTGTTCAATGTTCATGCATCCTTCTTGTTCATTTGAAATCCATCCACTATTCTTTATTTCATGTGTCCCTTTTCGATATCTGATGCCAATGAAAATACCAAGGTTCAACAATCTCCCCATTTGGAATTGATGTCAACACCTCATAAAGTTATGCATGTCAACACTTATGAAGTGTGCACTTCATTTGTTCTAGTTACAGTATTCCTCCTGTGTATACTCCCACTGTGTTCTTTTCAGTTTGATCCTTTTATCATCTATGTAGTCTACTATCAGTGCACTATCTTTTATTACTTCATGGATTCCTTCATTTGATGTATTCCTTCTGATCTTTCTCTTTTTGCACTACACATATCACTTCTTTTCTACCAGTTTTCATTTCTGCGCCGATCACATGCTTCATGACCTTTCTATTCATTTGAAATCAATGGAAAAAAGTTTCCTTAAATGCGTAGCTCCATATTCTCTTTTATCTTCGGTTTTGCACTAGACTTCCATACATATGTTTGTTTTGAATACTCCCCTTGTATTCATGCATTTTTTATTCATTTTTTCTGCTACTTCTACTACATCAAATATTTTTCTATTTTAAATCAATATGGAGGTTGAATCACTCCTAGTTTATGTCGGAGACAATCAAAAGTATCTCTTAGAAGTGGCTTCGTAAATATGTCCATAGTTTTTATCGATATATTCTAACTTGATAACATTTTCAATGAATTTTTCTCTTACAAAATTATACTTGATGAGAATGTTCTTAGTCTTGGAATGCATATTCATAGGATTCTTGGATATGATGATCGCATCTTTGTTGTTGCATAAGATTGGTATGGGTTGATTAAATTATGTCTCAATGTCCTTTAGGGTCTATGTAATCTAAAGAAATTATCCATATCATCCGAACGCTGCAATATATTCTGCTTATGCTATGGATATCGATAATGATGATTATTTTTTTCTACTCCAGGATACTAGACATTTTCCCAAAAATAATTTCACTCCACTTGTGATTTTTCTGTCATTAATGCTTCTTTCCCAGTCTATGTCTGTTCTTGCCCAGTCTATGTCTATATAGGATTTCAAGGTCAAGTCATTACTTCGAGGATACCATAGGCCAAAATCCAAGGTTCCATTCAAATATTTGAAGATTATTTTTATAGCTTAGACATGTGTCTCCTTTGGTGCTGCTTGGAACCTTGCAGCCAACCCTATGACTTGCATTATGTCTGGCCATACAATAAACTTCCAATCATTGATCTATAAATATTTTATCTACCTCCTTTTGTTCATCTTCTTTGCTTAATTTTCACCATGTCACGATTGGTGTATAGACTAGATTCCAATCCTCCATATTGAATATTTTCAACACTTCATTTACATACTTAGTTTGAGAAATGAAGACATGATATTTTAGTTGCAATATATGGAGTCCCAAAAGGAATGATAATTTTCCGAGCATGGACATTTCAAATTCCTTTTGCATTTTCTACACAAATTCTTGACTAATATTTTCATCATTATTCTAAAAAATAATGTTATCGACGTATACTTCAACCATAATCATGTCTCCATGCTCAATTTTTATGTACAAATTGTTGTCTATGTTTCCCTTTTCGAAACCTTGTTGTTGTAGGTACTTGTCTAGTCTTGAGTACCAGGCTTGAGTCACTTTCTTTAAACCATACAAAACCTTTTGAGCTTGCATACATAATCCTTAATTTTCATGAGTAAGAATCCTTCTGGTTGTTCAATTTATACTTCTTCTTCCAATTCTCCATTTAGGAAAGTTGATTTTACATCCATTTGATAAACTGTGATATTTTTGGAATAGGTGTATGCCATAAACATTTTGATTGCTTCCATTCATGCCACTGGAGAAAAAAGTTTTTTCAAAGTATATTCCTTCAACTTGTGCGTACCCCTTACATAGTAGTCTTTCTTTATTCCTAAAAACTTGTCCATCTTCATTCAACTTATTCCTAAACACCCATTTGGTGCCAATAACATTTTTATTTGGAACAAGCTCCCAGGTTTGATTTTTCTCGGTTTGGTTTAATTCTTCTTTCATGGCCTTAATCCAATGTTTATCAGATTTGGATTCATCAAATCAATTTGTTTCTATTTTGGCTAGTAGGGAGACATGCACTTCTTCAATTCCATCTCTTAGATATTTTCTCCTTATTCTTATGCCAACATTTTTATTTCCAATAATTGAGTCCTTAGAATGATACTTTTGAACATACCTGGAGGGTTCCCTTGTATCAGGTATTCATTCTTCTTCTTCTGGTTCTTTCGTTTCTTCAAGCACCCTTGCATCATGTGTGTCCTCTTGTTGTTCCTCTGTCTTTTGTTATTTTTGTGTGTCATATGGGAATTATTCAAACAGTGGTTGATCATCACCATCGTCGAATCTTTTGTGTGTGAAAACTTCTTCTACTTTTACATCTGGGCTTTCCACAATTTTCTTTAGTATTAGATTGGAACACTTATATGCCTTACTTATTATTGATGGAATTATTTTTATACTTAGAGGGAGGGTGAATTAGTATAAAGTGCATATTTAACAATTTTTCTCTTCAAAATTTATTTAAGTTCAATTTCAATCAACCATAAAACACCAGTGCGCAAATATCTAACAAGTGTACACACACACACACATGCATGCATGCATGCATGCATGCATTCATACATACATACATACATACATACATACATACATACATAAATACATAAATACATACATACATACATACATACATACATACATACATACATACATACATACATACATACATACATACATACATATATATATATATATATATATATATATATATATATATATAAAGTTCTGATAACAATAGGAGACACCAATCTCTCGAGTGTGAGAACCAACTCACTCAAGCACCAACCTGTAAGAACTTATATCCACTACGGAAGCACTGACTTGCGAAAATAGGCACTGACTTGACTGGGATACAAATTCAATTGTGCAAGCACCAATTTGTTGTTTTCGAGCACCAACGTGACTATGAGCATCGACTCACTATTTTTATTAGCACTGACTAGAAGAAATCTACAATTCCCACTCCTTACCCTGTCCAACCGCCCTAAAGTAAAGTTATGTTCAGTTTCTGCAATGTGTGTCCTTTTGTCCTATAGTGTTCAATATCCACGATTTTCAATTTCTTTGATCACCCTCTGTGATCCTCTAATATACGTCTCCTATTCTGATTGCTTATTTTGCACTTTCTAGTATCTACGTATTTTTCACTTTCCAATATCTGTGTCTTATGCACTTTCCAATATCCGTGTCTTATGCACCTTCAACAATTCACAACTTACAATGATATGCATCTTATGTTCTTTCTAATTTCTACGTCTTTTTCACATTCAACAATTCACAACTAATCTATGTCTTCTACAACTATTTACGACCTTCTCTGATTTGCATCTTTTGTGATCTTCTTTGATCTACATCTTCTGTAGCTATCTTGTGTGATCTACATCTTATGCAGTTATATACAACAAAACTTCACAATATCCATGAAAGACTCTTTTCAATAGATATGCTCTCCAATCTTTTGTGATCTGTGATTCAACAATGTTCTGCTGCATTGTTACTCCGTTGCAAATCTCAGTTCTAAGCACTCTCCTTATCTACGCAAATTATGTTTATCCTCCTCAATACTTCTATGCATTAGGCTCTTTGTTGTATGTCTTCTTTCCGGTTCAATGAGCCAATGATCCCAAAAAATAGGAATCTTTCTTACTAATAAAATCATATCAATTTCATCTTAAATCTTACTTTATCGCAACTACTTTGTGTCTATTTATACTATTCTTGCTCAAAGAGTGTGTCGACAAGTTGGGGTTCATTTGAATTGATGACACATGTACTTACTTACTTCTTGGTTAATTTAACCACTTCATTCTATCTCTCATCGATGTTTATCTTTTCATAATTTAACACATGGAGTTTTTCATACTCTAGTTCAACACCTTGATGGTATTTGCGCATATGTGTTTGTGCTTTAGTGGATGCTTGTGTATATCTGTCCCATGTCTTAGTGGGATTTGTGCACTTTGGAATTAATTCATATGTGGGTTTTCACCCTTGAAGTATCATCGCTTGTGGGTCTTGCACACTTCCAGAACTAGCATACTTGTCCAACCACATGTTATTCTCACACCACTTGCGCACTCTCGAACCTTTGTCCAACCAACTCTTTTGACTTTTACCTTGAAGTAGCATTACTGGGTGCACTTAGTATTTGCATATATACCTTAAGTACTTATTCATGCTGAATGTACTTCTTATGTATTTCTTCAAACTTGCATTCATATTCTAGCTTTCATCATATATTTCTTCAAACTGGCATATAATATTCATGTTATATTTTTGTTAACTTCATTCATCTTGTTTATGAAAGAGTGAACATGCATCTCCTTAACATATCTGTTAATATTATTTTCCTTATGAATACATCTTGTTCAATGTTCATGCATGATTCTTGTTTAATGTTCATGCATCCTTCTTTTTCATTTGACATCCATCCAATGTTCTTTATTTCATGTGTCCCTTTTCAACATTTGATAGGGTGTATTGATTTTAATTTTGAGATTATGTGTTATCATATTCTTTTGTATTTACTCTATCCTTTTCCATGATTCTCTAGAGATGTTGCAACCCCAAAATTTCACATCCATATAAGATCATAGGGGTGCCAATGTTAATATTTGAGCAATAATGAAGGTCTTTGAACTTTAAAACTTTTTATCAATGAAGTACTGAACACATGAATCACTGAATCCTTAAACACAAAAATTATTCATCCACATGACACAAGATATACCCTAGGAAAACCCTCTTAGATAAGAGGATGAAAAAACCAACAATTCTTTTTAGTATAATAGATAGATTGTAGAGAATGATTTACAACACAATAGCATATTACCTAATAAGAGAGAAAACATAGCAATAGAGATAATGAACAACTGTAATGAGCTTTCCATATTCGTAGCATATTAATAACAAGTAAAAAACTCATGTCATGCAGAAAGTAACGAATCACTGCATGATAATAAAGCACTAGTGAGCCCTAATTGCAAATTGCCTCTCATGGAGCATTAACCGAGTGCATGGAAAAGATCACCATGCATAACCAATGCTTCGTACCTTCATTCATGGATTCTTTAATTGATAGTTAACTATAATTGGAGTGAACTTATTATCTTAACTGAATGTTGATCACTTAGTTAACATGTTAACATAAGTTCCATGGTGCTTAACTTAAGTTCCATCCATGAAAAACACTTTATTTACTATTATTAACTTTGGATGGATCTCAAAATTTTTTTGACTGAAGTTTCTATAAGTGAATCATATACATTGTAACTTTAACTGAAGTTTACAATTCGTGTTTCACTTAGACATCATAGGAAATTCAAATTCTCTTATGCATTATCTCTTTTCATTGCTTATCACTTTATCTTATTGCATGGTCCTCATGTGTTTATTAATCCATCATATAATATTATACTCACAATTATTGTCACATGTTATGATCATATTACATTACTCTTGGACCATATAGTCATTACCAATGTAATTCACTCTAGGGGTAGCTAATCCCTAAAGGAGACTTAATAGTAATATGTGACCATGGTTAGTAATATATCAAATAACAACTATGCTTCAACATGCAAAGAATTTCACCTTTGTAAAGGGAGGCCCACCTTTATGAGTATCCATTATCTGGATGACCCATCATAATCAAATGAATTGATATTTAACCACAAGTCCGACTTGATATTTAACCACAAGTCCGACTTGATATTAACCACAAGTCCTTAGTCTTGATATAAACCACAAGAATGCACAAGACATGCATCACTACCTCGACATATGAGGATATCTATAGGACTTGATATAAACCAAATGTACCAACTTGATATAAAACACAAGTCCATAGAATGACTCATGATGCTATATATTTAACATAGGACAGTCTCAAAAAGGATTTTCTTCCTATATATTCAATCCAAGCGACCTATGTGTGAATAACATGCACTTTCAACACACAATGGATTGGTGCAAAAAACCTCCATAACAACTCTAGATCGATATTGAGATCAGTATATAAATAAATCCTTCATAACATAAGGCCAACCTAAAATATACAAAACACGAGGGCCAACCCATGCAAAATATTCACAGTGGACTATTATTAATTCAAGAAAGTTTTGTTTGATTTGATAATTGTAACTGTGTTTTGGAGTGGAATTCATGTACAATGGAAAGGTTTTAGTCTCCCCAAGAAATATATGTTTTCCAACTTTCAATTTCATCTTGTGTAGTTGTTCATTCTTTGTAATAAAGGCACATCACTGTTGTTCACTGAATTATTCATTCACAACTTAAGAATCATGGGAATGATTTTCTTTGAGTTGATTGAAATGTTTCAGTCTTAGTGGAAGAACACCATCCTCACACCCATAGCAGAATCCATGAGGCTATTCTATTGTGTTGATAGGTGGCAACTTGTACATATGTTTCTTTCCTTTGGGAGACAGGGACAAACTCTCTTGTATCATTTTTTTCCATCATTCTAAAGGTGTTGTTAGACCAAAAGAGTTTGAACTGTGAAATATTTCAATGAATTATTAAGAGGACGACACCTATTGTAGTCTGTAGACCTATTAATAATGCCTAGTTTTAGCATGCTATGGATATCCACACCTTCTATTTTTTCCATAGCATCATCACACCCATTATCCTTTATTTCAGTATTAAATCCTCCCATCTTAGTGCACCTTGTCTTGTACACACAATACACTACTTAAGAGGGTAGAACATGTTACATCTGTGAAGAATTCATGAACAAGTTTTAGCGATTCCTGTAGCATATTGTTCAAATTTCTCCCTAGAAATTTTTTGAGGCATCCACAACAATCTAAGAGCTCTTGGGTATAATGTTAAATAAGGTTTACTTTCGATCAATTCATTTTTTATAATGTGTTTGGGGTGCCTTCTCATAAAACATTTTTCAAAACATGTTAAGGAATCCCTTTAAAATTGGTTCTATTGATAATTATTTGTTAGAAAGGCACCTTGTATCTTGGAGGTTTCCAAAGGGTATTCTTTTAGGCCAAGTGGGCATCTTATTGTATTTTGGAGGGATTTGGTTGTAACGTGGGTGTATCTTGATAAGGATGTTAATAAGTGGATAATATTGAGGGTTTCAAACCATTTGGTGGACATTTCTTAAGGAGTAAGTAACTGAAGTATTTGGAGGTCTTGTGTGTGTTTATTGGAGATTATCCTTTGGAGGGGATTTTGGAGGCCACTTGGGATCATCACCAACACCTTGATCCTTACTTGATGATTTTTTTTATACCATGCTTTAGGTGCTTAATGTTATGTGGAGTGCATGGTTTGATAACTACCCTTGGTTGTACCCTAGTGGACATACACATTAGATATACCTTACTCATGGATTGTTATACCTTGACTTGTTTTTTATGTGGCACACTTCTTTAGGACATTGGAGACCTATGTGGCATGGTGAAATTCTTCAAGAGGCACATAGAGGTCTTGGTTTCTTGATTGAGGAGGAGCGTTGGGTATTTAGGATGAGAGAATTAAGCCCTTTGTGGCATGTGATCACTTGTTTGACATGGGGGCTTGTTCCTAAATTTGTGATTCTTAGGTTGAGGAGAGTTCAAGGAGGTGTGGTGGACCTAGAGAAGCAAATGGAATAGGAGGGAGTGTTGGATCATTGTAGACCATTGGAGGGAAACATTGGACATTTTTTGTGATGCACCCATTTTGGGACCCTTCCCTGATAGATGTGCTTACCCTGGAGATTGATATGTGTCACCTTCTGTAGTGAAGAATCCTAACAGTGATAAGAAATATTTGGTTTATGAGTCGTTACCCATGTTCAATTTTTTTTAATTTGAAGGTTCATGTTAATGTGTTTTGTCGTGAAGAATCGTGCATTGTTATAGTGATCATACAAATTGGTTTACCAGGAATTACCCATGTCCAAATTAAGCTTCTAATTTGAAGTTTTATTTCAAGGTGCAAGTATGTGGGTTGACGACCTCCTTGAAAAGAAGGTTAACAGAAAACATGTATAGGCTCAATTCTTATATAGTAGAAAGGGGTTTGTTATTGATCATGTTGCATCATTATTTTCGAGTAACTTGTAAAGGACTAAAAAAAATATTCAATTATGTATACACACCCGTATTCGTTGTCATTGAATCCCAATTAATTATTTTATAGCTTCAAATGCATACATAAACATTTAAATTATTTATATTTTCCTATTGAGTTGACATTGGGATGAAAATGAAACACATCATAATTGAATTCTTTGCAGCTAGGTGAGAGGGATCAACCCAACAATCAAAACACTTTATCTGACAAATAGTTGGAGATTTAGAGACAAGATATCTCAATTAAAATTAATTGGGTAATGTGTAAAATTGTGATATGTGAAACATAAATACCTTAGATCTTGATGGAGGCCTCCAGATCTAATAGGTTGTGTTTTTTTGAGAAAATGTCCTTAAAAACAACACATAGTTGGTGGAACTCTGGCTCCGATAACTGAACCTGCTTACCAAGATTTGAGCCTCTTAGCTCAAGAAACCTGCTGATAACATTGTCCAAAACCTCAGGTTCTATTCAATCCTATGTTACTTATTTCTTTTGTTCTTAACATTGTTGTTAACTTATTATTAGCTTTACTTTTTTCAATGTTGCTTGTCCCCTCTTGCTCTCCTAAGCTTTAGGCCTCCAATTCCCAAATAACTTAGTTGTCTAAAGAAAGATCTCAATAGAGAATGGGAAATCCACTTTGGAATTTGCTTTTGGGAACATGATACTTTGCTAACATGGCGCATACTTGCACTTTTTCATTTTTCAAATTCCATTTTTTTTTTTATCATGGATATAATTGTGGAATTTTGTGTATACTTGGCATAGATATTTTACATGGTGGAATTAATTGATGGATCTTATACCAATTTATTGGAAGCATTGTCAACATCGTGAAGGTCCTCCGACCTTTACATTTCAGTGGAAAATTTCACAACTTAACTTATATTGGGAATTTTATTATAACTTTTTTATTCACTCGTTGTTGACAAGTTGTACTCTAACGCCTTCCATAATTCATTTGGTCATAATTTGAGTTTTATTCCACTTAAACCAAATTCAAAACGCTTTTTTTCTTTATATTAGATAGTATGCATTCTTAAATGGGACCTCAACTTGCTTCTATTTATACGTTGAACATCTTTAAGGAGTATCTAACATCATAGAACCCAACAATTACATGGAGAATGCCACATTTCACAAAAAAAAAACATAGATGTTATTGCAATTGTATTAAGTTTTCGTATCAACCTACTAATGATTTAGTAGCAAGAAGAAGCAAGTTCAGAGTCCTTTAATATAATGTTATTTGGATTTCCCTACTAATTATCCATTTTTTACTCTTTCCACCAAGAGGGATTCCTATGTTTTCCTTTTGGAGTCTATGGAGACTTTACTTTCAAATGTGACATTGCCATGTGATTTTGGTCAAAGTAAAGTATACAACAAAAGGAAATGTTATGTAAACCATGGTTTAATACTAGCTACGGTCTCCCCTCTCTAACATAACTAGGTCACAATGATCATTGTTCTAATTGGAATAAACACTTATGTCGGCATTAGTAGTAAAAAAATACATTTTTTAAAATCCTTTGATATATATTTAACCCAAAACATTGCTAACAGCTTGTAGGGTCCTAGAACCTCAAAATTGTGATGGGAGATTTGGAAATCTAACCTCTATTGTGACCTTCATTAGAGATTCTTATATAGGTTGAAGTGAGGCTTCCACTATTTCATAAATAATCTAGCACCTTCCATAATTCATGCTATATTCAACATATTTTCAAGCTATGTAACATGGACCAAAATTGAAATAACACTTCATTGTCTAGAGGGAACTAGATATATTTATTTATTTATCATTATATAATTTCATTTTGGAATGATGAATGACTAGTGTTTATATACAAAGATATTAAAGGAAAACATAACTTCATGGACAAATTAATTGTTAATGGAACCAATTTATTAATTTATTTTGGTATATTACAAGTCATTCATGCTTAAAATGATTCATCCTCGAAGCATTGGTAAGGTCGAGTGCCTCAATCTGAAATATTCACTCTCCCAATAGAAGGAAACTCCATCTCGGGAAAAGAGGTGACCTACAGATTGATTACAAATTTTGTAACCTATGTGATATTCCATCACATAGTTATAAAACTTATTTTGCACATGATGTGTGTTCTTTGATGAAGATTTATCTTGGTGCAATAATCTATAAAATTGTTTCAAATATTCAAGATATTTGAAATTTTTAGGAACAATCATACCTTTGGACTTGTGCAATGTCATCACACCCCTTTAAAATTTATGTTCAATATGATATGGTCTTTGGTATCCACAATTTTTTTTATGTAATATGTCACACATGCATCCCATTTTTTTTAAAGTACAGGGGCTATCACACTGCCCATTGGATGGTATGAAGCATGGAGTATGCATGTAGGACCTCAACTCATCATAATATATCACCCCAAATCCATTTCCTAGCCCACACTACCCTCCAAATCAAAATACTATTGATTAAATATACAATAGGAAATGAAAACTAAGATGCCAAATCAAGGAAACCTCATATTTTGATTTGTTGTCATCTTTATTCATCAAATCATATTTTTTCCACTTTAGCAACATCTCCATATAATTTGCCTAGTTTTGCACCTATAAAATCTAGCACATGTAGAATTTAAATGTAATTTATTTGGGATGCTAAAGTGGACGCAATTTGCATCCACTTTAGCATCACCTTGATATAATTCACCTAGTTTTTCACCTAGTCAACGTAGCATAAGGAGAATATAAATGTAATTGATTTGGGGTGCTAAAGTGGACACAATAAATTTAATTGATTTGATGATAATGACATTCACAATTATGTGATTCTATGATGATGATGATGGAAATGTTGTTGTTGTTGATGACAATAACAATGATGATGAAATGAATGATGATATAGATAATGATGATGGAAATGACGATGAAGTTGACAATGATTATTATTATGATGATGATGATGATAGTAATGATGAAAATGATAGTTACGATGACAATGAGAATGACATGAATGATAATGATGATGATGATCCTTATAAGAAAGTGTTGGTAGAGGTAAATAAACCTAGTTTCCATATAAGCTCCAAGATTAAAATGTGCTCAATCATAGTGATAAGTTATACATGCTTAAAATTGGAACCATATCCCACTTGTTATTCATGCTTTAAATCACGACTATGATGAACTAGATGAAAATGACAGTGATGATGTTTTCGATGATGACGATGATGGAAATGATGATGATGATGATGATCATCGTCATCATTGACACCATTTCCATTGTCATCATGATTATTACAATAGTCATCATCATTGTCATAATCATAATTCATGTCATCATCATCACCATTGTCCTTGACATCATCATCATCATCATCATTATCGACATTGTCATTAGTTATTCATCATTACCTCTGGCATAAAAAATAGCATCTACCCAAAAGATGTGATTAGTGGAAAAGGGTTATGGAGGACACATAATATTTATGCATGATAAATAACAATTTTATATTTTAAGATGATCAACATCATCATTATCATTGTATTCATCATCATTGTCATTGTCATCATCACCATCATCAACATTCATTTCATTTCCATCATAATCGTGATCAACGTCATCATTGTCATCATCATCATCATCATTGTCACTATTCTCCTCATTATCAACAACATTATA
Source organism: Pseudotsuga menziesii (assembly GCA_001517045.1). Classification (NCBI taxonomy): domain Eukaryota; kingdom Viridiplantae; phylum Streptophyta; class Pinopsida; order Pinales; family Pinaceae; genus Pseudotsuga; species Pseudotsuga menziesii. The sequence goes on from LPNX010185494.1 coordinate 22,094, forward strand.
ATCATCACCATAGCCATCCTCAATATCATAATCATTATCCTCATTGTCATCTTCAAAATATGGGTACAAAATTGGATGCAAAAGTGGATAACAACATGGATGAAAAAACGGATGCAAACATGGATGCAATACAAGTAGGCACAAAAGTGGGTACATAATGGGGTGCACCAAAAGTGGATGCAAAAAATGACACAATTGTGGAAGCAAAACATGATGAAAAAAGTGACGTAAAAGTGGATGCAACCATGGATGTAAAATTGGATGCAAAATGGGATGTGAAAATGGATGCAACAAAAGTAGATGCAAAAGTAGACGTAAAACCCAACGCAAAACCTGATGCAAAAGTGGATTGAAAAATGGGAAGGAGGACATCACATCTTTGTATCTCATAACAAGTGTCCTAATTATAAATAACAATTGTCACTTGTCTAGGGGAAATGAGCCTTGATGCTCATTGTAGGAAAAATAGGATCAATGGAGGATGTATGGTGGCTCAATATACCTATCCACATAAAATAGGTCTATATTTACTTAAAAGGTTTTATGCCTCTACACAGTTCTTAAACCCTTTTAATTTTACCTATATGTATTTACACATGATCAATCTCCATAGGATGGATAGTTTGGGAAAGTCTCCCACATCCTGCATGGTATACATACATTTGACAAGAAAATAAAGGATGATATGGTTAGTAAAAAAAATAAAAAAAGAGTATTAATATCCTTCTCATTTTTAACTTAGATAATGGTTCTTGGGCTAGAGAGTTGCAACAATTAATAATGAATACCTCATCTCACTTAAATGCCAGGTTCATGCAAACTTATGAGGTGTCATGCATTATGTATGCAACCATATAAGTCTAATTTAAAATAATTATTCTACAATTTTCATAAGAAAAATTTCAACTAATTTGAAAACTCATTCCCCTAACTCTTCACACCAATATGCTCATGATATTAACTATAGCTTCCATGACAATGTGCAAGGGAAAACATGGGTATCAAAACACTTGTTTTGCAATGAATAACTATGCTAATGTAGTGATGGAATAAAATCCTAATATAACTAATCCTTACAACCATTAGTAATCATAGGTTCCCCATCAAACATGATACTCGCTCACCGACGATATGAAGAAAGAGAAAGGGCCTTCAAACTCAATGAGATACAAAGTTGAGAGCGGGACCTCTATATAAACCCAAAAATATAGTTGGGTCCAAACATAAACAAGTGATAGTAAGGATATCCTTAAAAGACAAATGTCCAGGAGGCGGGCCCTTGTATTTATTCCCTCAAGTAGAAAACCTCCAACAAATTTCTTTCCCCCACCCAATTGAAGTGATTGTTGTCGCTAACTACCACTCCACCCAAGGCCAAGAAAAGAAACAGGCTCTTCCAAACTGAGTGAGGAGAAAAACCTTTCCAAGATGGACAGGCAGTGAGGGGGAGGGGAGATGGACAATTAGTGACTCACCCATTATGGGAGAGGTACATTACATTCGTTAAATACTTCATTTCAAGTAATAATGAAGGCAAACATATTTATATATTGAACATTATAAGGAAAATCATAGAATTTAAGTACATGAATTAAAGGGAATATAAATGTTCCGAAAGAGATAAACAAAACATAGAAATGTTAAAAATGATATCTATCAACTAGTAATGATTTATCATACTATAGAAGTCTATAATGAAACTAAAGTGAAACTGAAAGATACTACATGAATGCATATAGGGGTTCTTGGTAATCTCTTTAAGTGAACCAAATCAAGGATTCATTTGGAATCCTGGATAAATAATCAACATTGAAATATGTAACAAAATAATATCTTCTTTATTAGGGATAATTTTAGGGGCGAAATTTAGCCCACGGGCTATTTTTAGGGGGTTTTATCCAAAAAAAGATTCACCATTTTGCAATTTTTGAAGCCTTGTTTCGCCCAATTTTGATGGGGTAAACTTTTTTCACCCTAAAAATTGCCAATTTATTATATAAACGATATAAAATCCTTGAAAATTAAAATATTTTTTGAAAAATATCACCAAACATTTTATAGTTGGTGTTTTAAGAATTGGTAAGATTCGCCAACATTTATACACTTTTAAATAAGTATNCTATTCTTTATTCAAAATTTTGTTATGATCATTAGGGAAGCATGATTCCTTCTATTACAATTTGAATCACCAATATTAATAGAGGATAATAACATTAAATTAATCCTAATAAACCTATCACCTTTTCTCTTATTTGTACTTAAATAATAAACCTAACTAAGCTCCTAGTCAATCCCTTTAATGATGGGAGATATCCCTAAAAATGTGCATTCTATTTTATATGGATCTAAGCCTCCCTTGTGCAAATCAAATTCCATAGATAATATACATCATATTTATGGAGGTAATTAATGTTTGCTTGAGCACCGACATCTCTTGAATTTCTCAATATGAAACAAGTTGGTCTTGATTCATGAATGAAGAGGAACCATCATATCTAGGGATTCAATTTCCTACTCTTAATAGCATTTAGATAAAAGTAGTATTTAAAATTAATACATCAATACATATTCAAAACCATTCGAAAACAAATTTCATCACATTCATACTCAATAATTTAATTGAATTATGCATAGATAAGAAAAAAATGTCACATAAACTTTAATGATTATTAAAAGGAATAATTGTTTCACATGAGGGTAAAGTATTAGAGTAAAATCTATCTAATGTTTCTATAGGATGGGATAAATAAAATAAAACATACCGGGGCATAGATAACCTCCAGTTCTAGGTTTTTACTGCTCCTCTGCAACAAAATGATCCCTCAAAAAATTGGTTGTGTCTGCTTTGTCCTCTTTCATCAACTATTGATTGTTGCATGCTTCCATTTGAAGTAAAATGCCATAATATGGGCAATTGCATCTCTACTAGAATATTCCACCTTTAGTACAATTTCCTCCATCTCCTTTTCTCCTCTTCCTCATTCTTATCTCCTGTGGAACACCAAGAAGGAATGGATGGATGAGAAAATGATATATAAACCTAAGTGAGATCCACTTAAACTTCATCCTCGTGATATTATTTATGTATAGGCTATCCTATAAGAAAGTAGTTATCAAATTAAATGGAGAATGGGGCTCCTCCCACCTATTCTAGAAAAGTTGTATTGTTTTGTCTTTTCAATTATTAATTATATGTCTCCATATTGGGAAAATAACTCCTTTTTCTTATCCTCAAGTATTTGAATCAAATCTATATTAGAATTAAAACTTGCGGGGTTTTACAATATCTCTTCATGTTTAGTGGTTTCTACCCTCACCTAAAGGGTACTACTATTCTCTTCATGATTATATCTCTCTACCTCAAAATCCATCCTCTTCTCATTTTGGTCATGAGAGAAAAATTCCCTCAGTTAGACATACCACACATATGTATTAGGGGTCCATATATAAATTTGGTAAGGCATAAAAAACTATGTAGATATAATTCACATAGTTGATTAATATATTATTCATTTCTTTGTTGGTATTCGTATTTGAACTCTGTTACCATGAATATTTCAATCAGTGCATACATGGTTTTTTCCCCTAGCCTAGGTGGGGAAACTATAGAACAAAAAACCACTGTGATGCATACTTATCCTAGATAATTGAATCACTTGAATGTTTAATCTTTCCTTACCTCAATGTTGGAGGTTGTCCTTTCCTTGCGAATCTTTTGCAGTCAAATGTACCTACAAAGAGTATCAAGAACAAGACAAAACGATGAAAGAAACAAGACAATCGAAATACGTATACTAACAGTCAAGGAAAAGAGTAATAAACAAATGATATTAACACAAATCATTTATGGGAAAGGAGAACATGGTTGTATTGATAATGGAAAGAGTAAGAAGCTACAAATGAAGACTTGACGCTGAAGCTTCAATCTAAAAATACTTTCAACATCAGTATTACATACACTCTACAAGATTTAACAAGACTCACTCACAAATAAATTTTCTTATCTCCTACACCAATTATGATTCCAGCAGCATGAATATGCTCTCTTGGTCTCTCCCTCACATGGTCCATGTAGCTTGATTTTATAGGCCAGAGGAAGCCCAAATGGGTTGAGATCTTTTTGGAGGAAGGTAGGGAATGATCCTTAGGGGATAGGATATTGAGTGCCACCTATCCCAAGCAGTTGGGATCATCCTCTGCAAGGAATTTCATCTAGAAGGTGCTTGAATATTCTATTTTTTTCCCTTTTTGGATTGTTGATGCTCTCTCCAAGTGAGATAGGTGCACCGACTCTCCTTGTGATCATCAAGCTACAAGTGTCATCAATGCACTCTGTCAATGAACAAGAGGTTTCAATCCTGTACGACACTCTGTGCCATGAGGAAAGGTGCGTCATACTGCATAGATATGAGCATAAAATCCCTTAAAAGATAGTATGGCCAAGGGACTTTAATGGATCAATCATTAAGATAGATTTTGGGTGTAACAAAATGCCCCCCAAAGTATGAATCTAGAGGAATGTGATAGGTGAAATTATTTTCTAGATATGGTCTCAGTATCAGAGGGAAAAGAGTGGCGAGTAAAAAATTGACGCAAGACCAGTCACCAACTATCTGACTCAAACATGGCTGCAGACCAATACACTGCAGATCCATCTACAATGACCATGTCATGGCTACCAACAATACACTGTAGATCCATGTTGGTGCGACCCACCAACAAAGCCTTGTTGATAGGGGTTCCTACTCTGTCGATGTCCAACCAGCGTGAGCTCCCTGAGCACCGGCCTAGACAAGTTTGACCCCGCATGGCAACACCCGCAGAGCGGATGAAGTCTCACCCGAGATGTCGAGGGAGAGATGTTGGAACCAAGTTTTCGGTAGTAAGAAGGGAGGGAATGGCATCAAAAACTTAACTTCATAATAAACAGATACTCCAGACACGTTTTTATCAGAATCGTATCATTCATCATAGATCTATTGGCATAACCAGTAGATTGCTAATAGATCACATTACTTCATTCATCGCAGTAGTAACATTCATTCATATAACAAATATAGTAAACATCCGTCATTGTCATTGCAGAGCATAAAGATGGGAGAGAAATAAGAAACAAGAGCACTTTAGGGCAACATCCATCATGTCATATTACTTCTACACAATAGATTCACATCATGTAGTACTTCTCCATAGCAGGAGACTGAAAACCGATCGACACAAACAAAACCAAAAAACCACTCACGATAGATGCAGATGCTAAAAGATCTCAATACCCAAAATACAAGCCATCCCCAAAGTTTTTCCTTTACTATTGCAACTCTAACTCTATATATAGGTTTGCGCCTTTACATCCAAGGTCCACTTCTAACTAACTTCTAACAAACTAGTGACCTATATCCACAAAATGTGGTCAATCAGTACAAAATTGCTTAAAGAATTCAAAAAATGGTTATTCTTCCTCCTGTCGCACTGTTGTGGTCCTTCATGATGGCGTGTGAGATTACATAGTCTCCGTGGTGCTGCACAAATCACTTACCCAATACCCCTACCAACAGGCCCCCAACACAATCTTGTGGCTCATCCTCGAGCCACGTCAGGTATACAGGGTGTACTCCATCATATTGGTTTTGAAGTCCTTGAACTGCTATAAGATCTCTCAAACTTGGACCTGAACTCGCTCAATTGTGTCTCGACAATTTAGTAGGTCATGCTTCAGTGGGTGCTCCTCCCTGACCTTTCCATCCACCATATTTCTACCTTCTTGTACTGCCTGTAGTGCAATGACTTCTTTCACACCCAAATACCTGTCAATGTCCTAGAATTCATTGAGCTACATGCTGTGCTTACGCTGATGTTCTTGGGCTTGAGCGACTTGCTGCTGCATGTCTTTCAACTCTTCAGAGTGCTTAATATGAATCATGAGATGAATTGTTCTCAGTGACATCTTTAGTGTCGTCAACTGAGCTTCAGCTTCCCATGCTTGCTTGGACAACTGTTCAAGTTGGTCATCTTGGATGACACTTTGCGAGAAATGTGTTGTTTCATCAGTGATCATCCTTGCCTCCTAATCCATAGATTCAAACTGGGACGTGAAATCCTCGATCATATTCTTCCATTCGACAATCTGTTCAGGTGGCGTGTCGGGGTAAACAAGATAATTCAATAGATTGTTAGCTAACTGGAGTTGGGCAATCACCTCCCTAAGTTGCTTGGATTTGGCGACGATAATGAGTTCTGCCATGATTTCATAGATGTGCTGATGAGCCTCGTCAACAACTTTCCAAACCTCTCCGCAATTAGCATAGAGCTACGCTTTCTTGAAAATGAGGTGGTCTTGCCCCTTCTTTAACTCAGTGATTTTGTTGACGGCTTTTCGCTGCAGCTCCTCTTGCGTTTTCTTCAATGTGGAAATATCCCATGCATTTTCTTTTGCAAGCTGCCCATTGATATTCTGCATCTCTTTAGCTTCCTCCTGTAGCTTCTTAGCGGCGTCCTGTGACAACATGTACCCATCACTAAGCTTCTTCTGCCTGTCAACCAACTCCTGGATGACACCCTGCTGCACCTGCACTAAAACTTGGGTAGGTAACTTGTTGAGATTGATAGTAATGCTCGGTAATGGCTGTAGCAATGAGTTCACTTCTGTACTTCCTGTGTCAATTGCAGTCAGGGGAAATTGAAAGTTCCTAGCCCATGCCTCGGTGCTAATAGTCAGGAAATATTGCATCATAGCCTTCTCTGGTGTCGCTTTTGAAACATAAGAAAAAATAGAATCTAGCTTACCACTTACTGTGATGAACCCTTCTTGACTGGACACACACATAGCTTGCGTCGTAGCATCAGATGCATTGATGACAGCCTTGATGAGCCATTGCAGTTGGTTCTCCATCATCGAGTGGGATCCGCTTCCCATGTCGAAGTCCATGTGTATTTTAGTGCATAACTCCTGCAACATGTACCAGGATTCTGGATCAGGTTCCGTCGATGACTCTCCAATGGATTCATGGAGATCTTTCCCTACTTGGACTGGCTCATCAGGGGCATCTGCTGGTGGCCCTATAGAGATCTCTTTCATGCTCATAGGTTCACACCAGTCAGCTGGCGAATCTTGAACAATGGCCTCCAATTCTGCATCTTTGATTTTGTAGGCCATAGGAAGCCATTGTTTGTTGAGATCCCTTCATGCTTGGATATAAATGGAATGAGGATTGATAGAAAACTGAATGATCCTCTGATATTTGGATGTGGCATCATTGGATAAGTGGGGAATCTTGATGGCCACAGCCTATAGCACTTCCCAATAGACCCAAAAATGGATCGCACACTCCTGCTGTTGACTGGGTTCCATGACCCACCATAAGTTCTAATACCATGCGGCTTTGCACACCTTTTCCACAACGATTGACATCAGCTGGTAGTCCTCCAGCTCCATCCATGTGACTAAGGAAATGATAATTAACAACCAACTGTAAGAAAACCTCTATTTCTCGTCCTGAGTGACAACATCATCTTCTAACAACTGGTTTAACAGAAATAGGGACCAAATCATTTGCACCCCTTTAGCGCATTTTTGCACACATGCAACCACACCCGAATTGCATTGGATAGGATGATTCTTTCGGATGATCTTCCTAGAAAAAATACGCACCCAATACGCACTGATTTCTCAAAAATACTGTCAATTCGATAGGCACGGCCATCGTGCTGCAATCCAAATCTCTCCTTCAAGTACTGATAAAGCTTTTTGTCATTATCCTTCCGTCAAAATACTGCACCAGATCTTCACCGAACTTTGGTAACCTTGTAATGTTGGCAATTAGGTCAACCGTGGCCAGAATAGGGTCATCCATCCAGAGCATCCCACCATGAAATAACACCAATAGCTATTTGACGCATGCATGTGCTTCGTTCAATCTCCCAAAATGAGGCATGTTAATGAGCCCTAACAACCTAGACCTGTCGAAGTCCTGCGCCCATGGGTGAGGAATCCGTAGAATAGGCGCACCAAGTACCATAGGTAGTGACTGGTAAGGTTACTCCTCTATGTCCTTTAGTAGCAGAAAATAATGGTCTTCATACTTCATATTGACCAAGGTGGGTATGATGTCCACTGGGAAAGTCATCCCTTCTGGTAGCGGTGAAAAATTCGGCGGATACCTATGATTCTTGGTGAGATTCCTTGGATTTTCCCTCGGCCGCGTTGGAGAAACATATCCAAGGATATCGTTGATAGAGATTCCCCTGGGTGCTACAGACTTGACAAATCCTGAGCTTGATGTTCTGGTCTGTGTTGTGTCTTCCCCTTGCACCCTAGCATTCGTGCATGTGTATCTCTTCTGCAGTGGTGTGGAACTGAGCTTCTAGGCCTTCCACTTCTCTCTAGGGATCGAAGAGGACCCTATTGGTATTCTCATGACTTCCTCTTCAATCCATGTGGGTCAGATGGAGGATTCTTGCTCGCTCAAAATCTCAACTATGTCAGGAGTGCGTAGCATGCTGCACTCTAAAATTCTCATAATGCAACCGAAATTTCACTCCTTTCCTATCACGCTCAATTCTACTCCTAAATTGAGCTCAACACTTCACTCAACTCGAATGAACAGTACCTTGCACCTGCATCCCACGCATTCTTATAACCACTTTCTCGATCCAACTCATCATTCCCAAATCTACCGTGTCCATCATGACCAAATCTGGCATTATTAACCCCAAATCTGCAGGAAATCCCATCTTACTAACGGTCGGATCAAGTGTCACTAGCTAACTGTATTAACTATTTGTGTTTATTATTGATTTGGCCACCTCATAGTCTTGTAGCTTTCACTGATGGTCTCCCTCGCAACACTACTAAGTGCTATTCTTGCGCAGCTTCTTCCTTTGTGCTCGCCTCACTGCAATCTACCTAATTTTTTTTTCTTGCATAGTGCCTCAAGCATTACGTAGCTTAGGCCTCGTTCTATAGGGATTCAAGTGGCTTCCATTCACAAGTTTTGGTAGCACCACACCATATAATTGTTGTAATTGAAATGCACCCCCAAAAGTAATGGAATCAACAAGATATGGACCTAACCAGTGCATCTATAACTTACCAGGATGCTTCATGAACTTACTGTCGTATAACAACACCAAATATCCCTGTGTAAACTGCTTGTTCTTAATGTGGTGATCATGCCATGCCTTTTGTCGATCCTTCTCAACACACTGGTGGAAGCCTGTGACAAAGCGATCCTCTTCTAGCTGGACCAACTGTGCGATGCTCTCCTCTAATGCTTCTGCATTATCCATGCCTGTCGCAGCAGCAATCTGCATACTAGGAACAATGTATTCCATTGGCATGACTACCTCTTTCCCATATACCAATTTGAACGGTATCTATCCCGTCATCCTTTTACAAGTGGTGCAATATGCTCATAGTACTGCTGGAATTTTCAAATCTCAATCATTGCGATTAGTATTGCATACCTTTGTAAGCGCGGTTTCCAATATTTTGTTGAAGGCCTCAACAATTCCATTTTCCTGGGGATGGTTGTTAACTTTTCATATGCTTAGCTAAGACATCAGTATTTCATTTCATTTTCATAACAAAAGCATATAAACAGGATCACTGAAATATAGACAAGCACAACCATACAAAAGGAACACAAATATTTATCCTGGGAAAACCCTAAAGGGAAAAACCCAGCAAAAGCTTCCTCAATATAGATGCCCCAAAAAGATAAAAGATAAAACTAGCAAGGAGATTAAAGCCTGATCCTCCTCCTTCTCCAGCTACTTCTCTTCTCCACTAATGCGCTACACAAGTGAGAATGTGTGCTCCAAATGAGGAGCGTTACAACTCTATTTATATTCATCCAGTCACTTAAGTTAACTCATCTGTCATGTAGGCTCGAGTTAATCATGTAGGCTCGAGTTACACATGTAGGCTCAAGTAACCACACTGGGGTGCTAATGACCCATCTTTACAATTAGAGGGGACTACCTCATGACTCTTATTAGTTCTTTCGATTAGGAGCATCGAGGTACAAAGTAATACAAGTGGTTCTCCTAGTAGGACCATCGGGGACCAAAAAAAGATACATATAGAATATTCTTCAAAGTTACAATATTTCAACACTCCCCCTTAATAAGAAGGGTATTCTACAACAACATCAACAACAACAATAACAGGAGAGAGAGAGAGAGAGAGAGAGCATCATCAGCATCATCAGGGTTAACACATCTATAAATCATTGGAAGCTTTTCAACATCATGTGGTCTTCATCTTCAATATTCAGTCTTCAACAACATCATCTTCAGCACTTTGACCTTTCGATCAACAACATCATCTTCAGCACTTTGACCTTTCGATCAGCAACATCATCATCAGCTCTTTAACCTTTCGATCAGCAACATCATCATCAGCTCTTTGACCTTTCGATCAACATCATCATCATCAGCTCTTTGACCTTTCGATCAGCAACATCATCATCATCATACTCTGATCTTTCGAACAACAATATCATCATACTCTGATCTTTCGAACAGCAACATCGTCATACTCTGATCTTTCGAACAACAACATCATCATCGTCATACTTTGATCTTTTGAACAGCACATCATCATACTCTGATCTTTCGATCAGTACGTCATCATCATCATAATTTGGTATTTTGATCAGTACGTCATCATCATCATACTCTGATATTTCGATAAGTACGTCATCATCATCATACTCTGATCTTTCGGTCAGCATGTCATCATCATCATACTCCGATCTTTCGATCAGTACGTCATCATCATCATACTCTGATCTTTCGATCAGTATGTCATCATCATCAGCAATAACCTGCAATCCACAACATGAAAACAACAGTCTTCGGATCACTTTTGGACCTAACTCCAGGGATGATACAATCCTATCACATTCTCGACAATCGAAGTCACCGTATTGATTACGGGATAATCAATCCCTATCACTTTAGGACTAGGTCCAAGGATGATGCAATCCTACCACTTTCTCAAGGACCGAAGCCTCCGGATACCTTTTTGAACCAAATTTCAAGGATGATGCAATCCTGCCACTTTCTCGGGGACCGAAGCCTCTGGATACCTTTCTGAACCAAAGTTCAAGGATGATGCAATCCTACTACTTCTCGGGGACCGAAGCCTCTGGATACCTTTCTGAACCGAAGTTCAAGGATGATGCAATCCTGCCACTTTCTCGGGGACCGAAGCCTCCGGATACCTTTCTGAATCGAATTTCAAGGATGATGAAATCCTGCCACTTTCTCGGGGACCGAAGCCTCCAGATACCTTTCTAAACCGAAGTTCAAAGATGATGCAATCCCACTACATTCTCGAGGACTGAAGTCACCGGATCTATTCTGGACAGATGTCCCAGGATGATACAATCCCTCTTCATTCTCGAGGACCGAGGTCACCGGATCACTTTAGGGTAAGTGCCCAGGGATGATACAATCCCTCTTCATTCTCGAGGACCGAGGTCACCGGATGAATTTTGGACAAAAGTCCCAGGATGATACAATCCCTCTTCATTCTCAAGGACCGAGGTCTCCGGATCACTTTAGGGCAAGTGCCCAGGGATGATACAATCCCACTACAACATCACTACTCCCCCTTTCGAGGACGGTCTTTCCGAACCACACCAAGCTTGTCTCGAAAGTGTTCGAACTTTACTCGATATAGAAGCTTCGTCAACACATCAGCAACTTGTTCATCAGTACTCACATACTGGAGATTTATGGATCCCTTCTACATCATATCTCGAATGTAGAAATACCCGATTTCTAGGTGCTTTGATCTATCGTGGAATACTGGGTTCTCTGTATACAACTTTGATTATCACATAGAATCACAGTAGTGTCCAACTCTAGGTTGAATAATCCTGACATCAGCTTTCACAACTAGCAGAGCAAGCCGCTATATATTCTGCTTCAGCTATGCTTAGAGCAACACTAGACTGCTTTCTGCTAAACCATGAAATCATAGCAGATCCCATACTATAACATCCACCTGAAGTGCTTTTTCTGTCTGAGATACTTCCGGCCCAATCTGCATCTATGTAGCCATACAATCTATACTCATGGCTACCATCATAGTATAGAACAAAGTCTATAGTCCCTTTCAGATATCTCATCACATGTTTTGCAGCTACTAGGTGAACCTGTCTTGGTTGAACAAGAAATTGACTCAAGGTGTTCACAGCAAAACAAATGTCTGGTCTGGTATTTGTTAAATACATTAATGACCCAATGATCTATCTGTAGTGGGTCACATCCACTAATTTTGATGGGTCATCAGCTAACAACTTCAGTTTGGAGTCCATGGGTGTGGCCATGTCTTTGCATTCCAACATATTGAATCTCTTCAATATCTCTACCGTATACTTTCCTTGGTTGAGAAAGATTCCTTTCGAACTTTGCCATACTTCCAGACCTAGGAAATAATGTATTAACCCAAGGTCTTTCATCTCAAATTCTTCTGCTAGTTTCTTCTTGCTTTCCATAATTTGTTTCTCATTCCCTGTCAAGAATAAGTCATCCACATAGGATAACAAGATGACAGGTTCATCTTCTACAACCTTGTAGTAAAGGTTAGGATTGAATTTACTCTTGGCAAAGCCCATGCTCATCAGGAAACTATCTATTCTTCCATACCAAGCTCTGGGAGCTTGCTTCAGGCCATAGAGGGCCTTCTTCAACTTGCATACTTGATTCCATCTATCTTCAACTTCAAATCCTCATGACTATTTGATGTAAAACTCTTTCTCAATCATACCATTAAGAAAGGCTTGTCTTTACTTCATCATGGAAGAAACTACCATGATAGTTCTGAAGGAAGTGTACCTTGCTTCCTGGAGTAAGTGTCTCTTCAGAATTAATTCCCTCTTTCTTATAGAAACTTCTAGCCACAAGTCTTTCCTTACTTCTATCAGCAACATATTTTATCTTGCAAATCCATTTGTAAGATACCACATTCTTGCGTTCTGGTTTGAGTACTACTACCAAACATCATTCTAGTATTCTTTCATCATAACATCTTCCACGAGTTCATCTTGTCAGATCATCAACATATCCTAGTCTTCTGCATTCAACCTTGAAGGTTGGAACCCACTTTACTCTTGGTAAAGTCTCAATCCATCACGAAGCTATCCATCATGTCGTACCATGTCAAACTCAGATATCTTCTGTAGTCACTCCCCCTGAAGTGGAGTACCATCTTCCCTCTTCATTCTGTACAGGTGGTTCTATGCTTGATATATACTGGTCAATAGAGTATGTCATGTCATAGTCTATTCTTTCTGAGGCAAATCATGAACCTTGCTTTTTACACTTGTTCTTGTAGATCCATATGGAAGATACTACGTACTTCTCTTTATGTCTTGAAACCATATCGAATACATCATTCCTCATGATCAACTGTTATTCTTTGATCATAGCTTCTTTCATAGCATTATTTTCTTCATCTTGAGTTATCTCTCATACCCATGGTGGTATTCATCCTTCGAGGTGGATCTACCGCTCTCTGAAGCTCTTTCTTCCATCATCGTGTCTCTGACCCTAGGAGCTTCATATTCATGTTTATTGGAGTGAATCTTGAATTGTCATCACTTGTTCTTCGGAACAAGTCTCATCCTTGTTTTCTTGTAGGAGGCTGTACAGGACCTTTCCTACAATTCAAATGCACCAGTTGCATGGTTAGAACTATTTCATAAAGCATATGCATAACGACAAATTCTTATGCATCATGCAACTGTTTAGCCAAGACAACATTCATCCATATCTCACGGTAACTTTTCTAGATGCCTTCCATCTCTACCAAGACAACATTGAGATTGTGCACTAATCCAATATGTCAGCAAAGAGGTTTCATTCTAGATAAGTAGCAATGGAGAGTTGTATAGCACCATGAGCTACTTACCCATCACATGTATATTAGTAGTATACAATCATTAATGCAAACAATCTATCATGCATAACACATCAACTGAATAGAATCAAATGCATAACAAAACAATATCATTAAATGACAATTGAATACTTATCTTTTGTTTCTTTCGTAGGTATATTCCTTCTTGATCATTCTGCTTCATCATCTTCTTCATTCATGAAATCATCATTTCTTATCCAAATCATAAGATGGATAAGAGGTTCTTTAAGAATTGAGTTCTTCATATTCCTCATCGCTTGAGGGATATTCTTTGAATGGTGAGAGCTTGATCTTCAATTGCTCCCATCTTTCTTCTTCTCTTCTTATGAGACAAGCTTCTTCTTCTTCTTCCCAGAGTCTGTTGAAAGTAATTACTTCCTTTTGGCACACATTCCTTGAATGAATGAATTCTATGATCCCGGGAGACCATTAATGGTGGCTATCACCACTTCTGCATTCTCCGCTTCTTCTTCTACCGCTTCAAGATGTTCTGCATTCTGGATCTTCTCATTCTTCAACTATTTTCTCAAAGCCCTCTTCTGATTTATGTTCTTATCTTCAAATAGATTGATCAAGGAATCAAGCATCTTCGGTGTCTTTAGGGAAGACAATTGTGGTACAAGTTGATCCATGAATGAATCAACAATGATCTTCTTGGCCTTGATCAAGTTCTTCTTGTGTAAGGCTTTGAGGCTCATCTCCCTCTAGAACTGGAACCTCTCTACTCATGTAGGTGTCCAATTCATTTTCTTCAGAGAGATCAAATACTTCCTCTCTTGGAAGTTTTCAACTTCACCAAGCTTATCATCAAGCTGATTTGATAGATCACTTTGAAATGAGAACCTCAAATGCAAATAGCAAAAGATTAGATCTTACTGATTTGAGGTGTCCGTCCTACTTCCAGAGCTCGCTGATCTAGGGTTTGTCAGAGAAACCCTAATTTTAAAAACTTGGAATATTTCAGATTTGATTGGATAGAAAGATATATCTCTTCAAATTGAGCTGTCCAATGTACTCCTTTTCTGAAAATAGTGGAGGGAAGCTCCCGGAACAGGAAGCCCAGTTTTCCAATTTCTTCTACAGAAATTCCTGTTATTGTTTCTATGATATATCTGAAGTTACAGATCCTATGTGTCTGAAATTGTGTACTGAGGTGATCCCACATGTCCCTGATCCAACGCCATAGGTTTCGTTAGAATTGGTTTCACCAATTGGGATTTATGATCCTTTTCCCAAGGTGACCTGTTACAGGACTGTTCAGAACAACAAAGTTGTACGAAATGCCACACGTCACTGTTTCATGTTATGGTTATGAAATTCCAATAAAAGAAATTAAAGTCCATGCTATTTTTGGAAAATCTTCAAGAATTCAATTTGGACCTCTGTAGCCCAAGATATAGCAATTTTCCCCAGGTGTCCTGTTTAGGGATGAATTCTGGAAGAGGCTAGAACCCTAACCTGGAGGGATCATATCTCCCAGAATATAGCGAATCTGAGGCTTAATTTTGGATACAATGTACATAAGGATTTTATATTCGACCTCTAAAATTTGCACCTCCTGAAGCTTCGCCAATATCGGTATATAGCTAATGTACCAAAACTTATCAGTTTTAGTATTTAGGGTTTTTCTAGCTCGGTGTCAAACCTATGTTTGACTTTCCCGTAGTTTCACCCAACCAAAAATATTGATCCAGGTCTCTAAAATTCAATTTTGATGATGACAGAAATCCTATGCCAGGCTCACTCAAAAATTCCTCTTCAGTAAGAAGCCCTAATTTCCCGCACCGAAAACTGATAATGCTTGGAATCGAATTCCGCTTCAACAGAAAGATGTGCCCTTCAATGGAGAGTTAGCCTAGCCTTCTTTTGCTGATCAATTATGGAGAGAGAACAAAAAATTAAGAAGCCCTAGATTCTGTAGCTGCACAATGTCTTCTTTTCAGGGTGTCTCCGATACCATGTTAACTTTTCATATGGTTAGCTAAGACATCAGTATTTCATTTCATTTTCATAACAAAAGCATATAAACAGGATCACTGAAAGATAGACAAGCACAACCATACAAAAGGAACAAAAATATTTATCCTGGTAAAACCCAAAAGGGAAAAAACCCAGCAAAAGATTCCTCAATATAGATGCCCCAAAAAGATAAAAGATAAAACCAGTAAGGAGATCAAAGCCTGATGCTCCTCCTTCTCCAACTACTTCTCTTCTCCACTAATGCACCACACAAGTGAGAGTTTGTGCTCCAAATGAGGAGCACTACACCTCTATTTATATTCATCCGTTTACTTAAGTTAACTCATCTGTCATGCAGGCTCGAGTTAATCATGTAGCCTTGAGTTACACATGTAGGCTCAAGTAACCACACTGGGGTGATAATGGCCCACCTTTACAATTAGAGGGGACTACCTCATGACTCTTATTAGTTCTTCTGATTAGGAGCATCGGGGTATAAAGTAATACAAGTGGTTCTCCTGGTAGGACCATCGGGGACCACAAAAAGATACATATAGAATATTCTTCAAAGTTACAATATTTCAACAATGGTAGGGTGTGATTTTCTGATGCTGCACCTGCAACTCCTTGGTTAGTTCTCTCATAGTTAGATTGATAAAGTGACTTCCTTGGTCACTCATCAATATCCTAGGACATCCAATCCTTGTCACAATATTCTCGAATATGAACTTGGCTGTTGTTGCAGCAGTGCAATCTATGACTGGTGTGGCCTCTGCCCACCTTGTCAGATAATCTGTTGCTGTAATGATGTTCCATGCACCAGTCCTCTTTCCAGGTGGATTAATTAGACCCATAAAGTCCTCGACCCATTTATCGAAAGGTTGTAGAGTTATCTATGGCACAAGTGGCATCTCATCCCACTGTGATGGTTTTTCGATACGCTGACAGAAATTGTAGCTTCGTGCATAATGTTCTACATCATTATGTAAGGTAGACCACCATAGACTAGCGTGCAACACCTTACGTGCAGTAGCCCCTCCTCCATAGTGGCCTCCCACGATTCTTGCATGTGCTTCTGCTAGAATAGGTCCTTTCTCATGTGGTAAGATGCACCGTCGCAAGATTTCATCTAGTCCAAGTTTGTATAATTTCCCGCAATCAGCTAGAAATATGAAGCTTTCACGACCAACTGCTTCTTCTTGGTCGATAGGTCCTCTGTAGCAACTCCAGTTTCCAAGAACTGAATGATTGGAGCATAATGGTCATTGACAATATCTACCCAAAATAGCTGCACATTGGGTAATCCATCATCAATATTGGTAGGATCTTCTTCTATCTCAATGAGAGACAGATGATCGGGGCCAGCATTCAACCGTCCTGGCTTCACAATTATCTCAAAGTAAAATTCCTGAAAAATTAGCATCCATCGATAGATATTTCCCCCCAACACAGGCTTATTGACTAGGTATTGCAAAGCAGAATGGTCTGTGAACATTTTGAAATGACTTCCCAACAGATAGTGCCTAAAATTTTGCAACACATAAACCATGGCCAAGCCCTCTCTCTCGGTGGTTGTATAGTTTCTTTTTGCAAAAGACATCTTCCTACTTGCAAATATTATTGGATGATCTAGGTTTTCCTCGCATGGCTGTGCAATTACTACCCCTAGCGCAACATAAGAGGCGTCGACATGGGCATAGAACTCCTTGTTCCAATCGAGGAATACGAGGATGGGTGTTAACTCCATCTTGGCCTTCAATGTGTCAAAACTCTCCTGACACTCATGATTCCACTCAAATGCAACATCCTTCTTTAGCAGCTTCTCCATAGGGGTCGTAATCGCAGCGTATCCTTTGATGAACTTGTGATAGTACCCATTGTGCCCCAGCATCACCCGAAGCATCTTCACATTAGTCGGTAGTGGCAGACTAAGGATAAGTGTAATATTTGTAGGGTCAACCAATAGCCTTTTCTTGCACACAATGTGTCTTAACAGTATTCTGAATGGTGTGCAAAAAATTCACTTCTTTGAATTCAATGCAATTTGATGCTGTCAACACCTTTCCAGCATCAATCACAGGTTTTCCAAGTGATCCCTATCCAAACCATAAACTGTGCAATCATCCATGTATACCTGCAGGAATGTCTGAATGAAGTCTTTGAACATAGCGACAACCACTCGAGAAAATATTGCTGGTGCATTCTTCAATCCAAAAGGCATGACTGTATATTGAAAAAAATCCCACTCAATGAAGAATGTGGTCTTATTCCAATACTCCTTTACGATTCGTATCTGGTGATACCTTGAAAAGCCATCCATGAATGAGTACATCTCCTGACTACCTACCCCTTCAAGGACCTCATCTGTAAAGGGAGTTGGAAATGTATCATGTAGGAAATCATTATTTAGCTTCCTTAGGTCAACACAAATGCAAAATTCAGCAGTCTTTTTGTCTTGAACCACCATAGGGCTTATCCATTCTGAATATTCAATGGGCTCAATCATTCTAGCGTCCAACATCTGGTCAAGCTCAGATTTGACACGTTATTTGTATTGCGGGTTTAGTCGATACAGTCTCTATCGCACAGGTTTCGTATCCGGTTTCAATGGTATTTTCATTTTCGTGAACCGTGTTGAAAATAGATCCTGGAAATCATACATCAGATCTGTGATCTGTGCCATTTTTGTATCATCCCAATAGTCTCCAATATTAGCAAACTTTAGCTTTTCTTTTGTCCCAATGTTAACTTTTTGGATCTTTAGTGGCTGACTCATGGGGTCGGTTGGTATGTTCAATGCTGCAACATTGTGACTACCTTCTGATTCTAGAATATTGACATTCCTCATTTCATCATCATCTTCAAGTTCACCAGATATATTGTACCACGCCATCAGGGATTGCATATGGCACTGCACATGTGGATCTACAGGGTATGCGAGTCACACAACCTTCAATACTACATCGCAGATGGGTTGGAGTGCATTGTGGACCTCAGGGTTAGTGTCCCAGAAACTAAAAGTCTGTGCAAAGCAAATCTATAGCTCCTCCTAGGTATTTATGGTTCTACGCAGCTCTGCCTCTAGATATTCGGATCTAGGCATTTCGTCCAAAGTATGAAAAAAAGCATGGAACCACTCATCCTTGGGTAGAGATTCCCACAAAGCGTGACATTCCATTAAATTACCGGTGAGGTTATTCCACCCATCATATCTCCTAGTGGGATAGGCCTCTGAATCATCGAAGCACACTGTCATCAATCATCGACACTATGCCCATTCATGGATTTCCTGTTTGTGAGTTGCCCACCAACGTGCTGGGGTAGCCTTCAATGCTTCCTCCAGTGTCAATAGCCTCTGTGGTTCAAACACTTTCTCTTAAAATTCTTGAAGGAATTAAAAAAACTCTAGTAGCCCCTCGTAGATTGGCATCTTGACGATCTCAGTTGTAACACGGTGTAGAGATTGCATGATCAATCCACACTTTCTAAAAGACACCTCATTAATCTGATTTTGCCAATTTTCTAAAGCATCATCAGAATCATAGGATGCAGAGCTAGAGCTACGCCATCCGAGTTTGCCATCGACAGTAGGGTAGATATATTCCTCGGAGATATTGTAGGCATGATCCTGACCTCTACCAAACTCATCCTTGATAGGTTCAATATACCTACATCCTTCCTAAGGGGCCATGGGAGTAATGACTTTGATATCTTGGTTTTCAAATGTCATAACCTGCTTCTTGAAATTGATAATTGCCATGCTATCATTGTCCCATCCAATCGCTAGTAGCACAGGATAAGAGCCTCCACCATCAACTACTTCAATGATGTCGAAATCAACATATGTATTTATACCTTCAACATCGACAACCAGGTTCGAGACAAGACCAATAGGTTGAACCTTGGCCTAATTCGATAGTCGCAGTTGCATAGGGGACCACCCCAATGTTAGATTTCCCATCAACTTCCAAGTTTGTTTGGTCAAAATATTCACATCCGACCCTAGATCCAGAATAACAGAATCGACTTCGTAGTCCCCTATCTGGATGTTGATTCTCATCTCTTTACCTATCTTTCTCTTCTGGAGGGAATTTACTGTGGAATCCTTCAACGTCTGACTCCGTTGGCACAACATGTTCTCAATATCAACGAGAGTCTAGGGATCTCCAACTAACAATAGGAAGCTCTCAAAGAACTGCTGCAAGGTACCATGCTGTCGTGATGGTCCTGCCTCTTTAGAAGGATCAAAAGCAGATGGGATTTTAACAACAGGAAACTTACCCAGATTCCTCCTGATTCCATGCTTGGCTTGAAAGAACGTCTCCTTCTTTGTTGCAATATCAAATGTTTCCTTTTTATTCCCTGCAAACTAAACTTGTTGACGGGGTCCATCTTCTCTAGTCGTCGCACCTGCACGAGTGACAACAACAACGTTGACAGCCCGGGTTTTGGGTTCTGGTAGAATTGTCGCAACCGTGGGTCCTTGATTTAGGTTCTGATATTGGTTCAGGGGTGGATTCTAAATCAATGGCGGGTTCATTGGATGTTTATGAGTATGTAGTGGGATCTGAGGTTGATTCTACAACAATTGCTGGGTCTACACTTGGTTTTGGTTTTGGAACTGGTTCTACAACTGAGGGATGTTTTCGGCCTGCCACTTCGCAATCAATTGAGGGAACATTTTGACATTATGCTCACTTGCTGTGCAACATGTACACTGTGCATGGGGATACTCCCTCTGATAGTGCCAAAATACCCCACAAGTGTAACACTGGATGGATTCTCAACCTCGTCCTCCTCATCTGAAGCCTCCTCCTCATCCCCTAAATCCTCCTCGAAATCCTCCGGCTTGCTGATATTGTGGTTGGGATAGCTACTACGGGGGATTTGGTTGCTGCTGAATGTAGTGCACTGCTTGAACATAGTGCAGTTGAGTCTGAGCAATCAAAACTTGATTATACTGTGGTCACGGTGCAAACTGTGGTTTTGCTAGAAACTGCTGCTGCAGCGTGAACTATGGTTGCGACTGCAATAGAATAAACCACATTTGTAGAGGTGGTGTATATTGTACTGTCTGCTGTACCATTTGTGGCTGCAATTGCCGGATCTCCCGAGGATCCTCACCCTTCACAAAATATGAATCATATGTTCTCTCTTGAATCAAGTCGTAAGATCGAAAGTCTTTATCCTCATGCCCTACTGAGCGACAAAGGGAGCAATACAAAATTTATGCCTTCGTAACCATATTCTACATGTAGCTATAGTTTTTGTGTCGATGCCCGTAAACTTGACATACACGATACCATGGCACACTAGCGCAACTCAAAGGGTTCGTTGCTCCCGAGATCAAATAATTTTGGAAATTCGGATAGGTGTCCTTGGTGTGTCCATCCATACGACACCATGTGCACCAGAGGTCATGATGCTCCCTTTTTCCTTCTTAATATCCTGCAGTTGTAGTGTCGAATTTGCTAGTTGCACCTAAATTTGGTTCATGCCAACTACAATCTCCCCAATAGGTGAAGCTTTTAACTTCATCACCAGCTCTAGAGCCTCATTTTACATCGTGATATTTTGCTGGATTAATGGCTGTCTTATGTACGGAACCAGTGCATCAATGAACCACTCCTTATACTAAACATCACTCATTTTAAAACTGACTCGAGCCATCAATGTCTTAAACTGTTGATCAAAATCCCAAATAATTTCATTCAGAAATTGCTTGATCTACTTGAGTTCTGTAATATGTTGGGTCTTAGATATAGGTTTCTTGAATTCCTTGAATAGTCCATCCCAGATCTCATTCAGTGTTTTCTACGCAGTCCCCTAATGAACCTGCATGAATCTCATGTACCAGTCAAGCGCATGACCCTTGAGGGTGGTCTCCAATTGGATTCTCTTAATATCATCATCCACACTCTGTCTGGTAGTCCAAACTGCTTCACATAAGAACCAGTATTGCTCCAGGTCATCAGTACCATTTCCATGGAATATTGGTAACTTCATCTTGTCGCCCTCCATTCTGGGCCTTCTTCCTACAAATGGTGTTCTACTGCTATACTGCAACTGGCATGTCAGATAGGGTGACATAGAATGCGCTTTTCTACCTGTTGGTGGAGTAGTGCGCGAAGGTGTGGACATGTTACTGTTAGGGTTCTAGCTTCTCTCTATCGTGGGTGTACCCTGGGCCTAGTCGTCCTCATCATCACTATAGGGTCACTTTGTCCCATGTGGTTGTTCTTCGCGATCTTGCATCTCCATCACATTAGGACCTTCCTCTATCCTCTGCCTCTTCTCTTGTCGAAACCTTTCTCCTCCCCTCATACAACCACTTGTTTCCTCTTCGACCCTCACAATTTCCTTAGAACTCATACCCATCTACCCCTTATATTTCCATTTGCCTCCCCCCTTTTGTCGCAGTGTCCATGACCTCCGCACACCAAAGTTCCACTACTCGAGGTCCATTTTTAAAATACCCTTCTCGCATATAAGCGTCTTAATAAATAATTGGAGAGATAGCAAGAACCTACCTCATGGCCCATTGAAGAACTCTCTTGCTGCTTCGCCGTATGCCTCAATGGTATCAACTACAAAATCAGTGATGTATCCTTCCGGAATACTGTCCAACCATACTTCGATAGCTCACGATGCTTTGTTATCGGTTTCTTGTAGCTCCTAGATCAGTCCAGGGGTCTAGGATATCGACTCACCTCCTTGATGGTTATTCTTCTTATAAGTGAACCGCGCTAGCCATTCGTACAATATGACTGAAAATTCACAAAAGAACCATTCGTATGGACCATTGTAGATATATCTGTTCAGCCACCTGGTTGTCAACAACTTCAGATTCTGATTCTCTGTTTCAATGAACTCTCACAGCTTTAGGTCAAACCAATATTCAATATTCGGTTTTGTTGGATGCCATGACATATCCTCCCTTCAGTTGCAACAAGGTGCTGACAATGGGACCATTTGTTGGCATGAACCACCAAAAAATCATTTTCGATAGGGGTTCCTACTCTATCGATGCCCAACCAGCGCAATCTCCTTGAGCACCGGCCCAGACAGGTTTGACCCGCCTAGAAACACCCATAAAGAAGATGAAGTCTCACCCGAGATGTTGAGGGAGAGCTATCATAACCAATTTTTTGGCAGTAAGAAGGGAGGGCATGGCATCAATGACTTAACTTCATAATCAATAGATACTCCAGAGACCATGTTTCAGCTGCAACCTTTTTTCCCAAATTTTTAAAATTTTGGACCCTCCTTTCGATTGTATCTAGCCTAGGTTTGTTTGATTTCTTTAAATGTGTCCTCGAAGTCCAATTTTTTCCACTTAAATTGATCTTTGAGGTCAAAAACATAGAATACCGTGGAGATTAATGTTTGATTTTTCATCAACTATTTTTTTCCGCTGTTTCGAGAGTTGAATGATCTAATATTATCGTCTTTTTCGCCAACACCGTAGAAACCGTGGAGTCTTTGTTTTATTTGAACACTTAAATTTTGATTTTTTGATGATTTTTTGCTGTTGAAAGTATGTTAGTGTTTGCGTTGGGGCATTAGTTATCTATGCCACAAACGTTTCGAAAGGGAAATGATGAACGTCCCGACGGATAGCTTTTATCCTCACCGATTCTGTGGCATTTATTGTTCAAACCTTTTGATTTTTTGATGACTGTGTTTTTATTATCAGAATGTTTTTGACAAGCGATCGGAGGTTTATTCCTCTATGACACCGCTTTTTTGGAGGATTTGTCCTCTACATTGCCAACACTGTGGAGGCGTTCATTTTTAAATTTCCAACCTTTAGCACTTAGTGCTTTCGATCGCTGACGCGGAACCATAGTTGTTTGCGAGTCTGCCATTGCGGCTGTCGATCAGACTATTTGTGCCGATGTGTTAGTGATTATTTTTTTCGATCACTGACACATAACTATCGATGGTGTTTAGTGCTTGGGATCGTCGACACTGCGAAAGTTTTGAGGTTTGAATCACTGACGCATAGCGCTTAGAGGTTCCGATTGCCGATGGTTTTTTGTTATCGCGGAACCCGTAGTCTGTCTACTTCCCATCGTTGTGACTGCGTAGTGATATATTAGCCCGATGTTTAGAGGTTCTAATTGCCGATAGATTTGGAGTCTGCCGATGCATAAACCTTAGAGCTTCCGATCGCTGACATTTTATTTGATCGCGGAAGCCGTAGTTAGTATGTCTCCCGCCGTTGCGGCTGCGTAGTGAACTATCTACCCGATGCTTAGTGCTTTCGACTGTTGATGGTTATATACATGCGGAGCACTATTTATCTTTTATCTGTATTGAAACCCGCATTTTTCCTCCAGTCCTTGTTTTAGTGTGCTTTTACTCTATTTTATGGGATGGCGGAGGTTTTCCGTGGGTTTTGGTCGAGTCAAGGTTTTTTCAGAGATGAAGAGCGCAGTTTAGGGTTCGGTGTTTTGAGGATTGGTGGTTACATTGTTATGGTTCATGTTTTCATCGGAGGATTCCGAGTTATTTCAGATGCGGACTTAGAATATTTTGAGACACAAACTTGCAGGATTTTCTTTGCCTTGTCATACTTTCTTTTCATGCATTAATATTGTGTATAGTTTATTTTAAATAATGCATATGGAGGAGGTAAATAGACTGATACAATTTTTTTTATTTTGGTAAAAGCTAAATGGCTTACGAACATGCTATGTTTATGACAGGGTGATTGTTGTAAAGAAGATATGTCTAAAAGACAAAGCAGAAAAGGCAGAGAATTGGTTGAAGAATAAGGAGTAAGAAAGAAAGACAGCTGCAGAGGAGGCAATAAGGAAGGAAGAGAAAGAGAAATGAAGGAGAAGAGATAAAGAAAAGAGAATAAGAAAGTGAGGGTATGATATTAACACGATCTCAAAAATACCAACAGATTACTGAGCAGATCGATAGCAGCAGAGGCCCAGGCTTGGAAAAAGTCCATCAGCGACGAAGCTGGTCCCTCTTCATCAAGTGTTCTCTTAATTTTTGATTTTAAATGTAAAATATTGTATAAATTATGATCACTTACTACAGGACAAAATTTTGGGATCGAAAGGTTGGGGAAGCCCAAAAGTCGAGGGGCAGCCCAAAGTTTTTGCTTTTTTGTATAAATATGGGAGAGTTTAGAAGTAAATGAGGACTTTTTCCCATATGGATTTGTGAGAGTATGTTGTAAGAAGAACTATTTCCTTTTGCAATAAAGAATTACAAGTTTCCCGCTGGAGAAAGCTTGGTGGAATGTTTCAAATGCTGTGCTATGGATTAGTTGAATGTGAACTATTTCATTTTCAGCTTATGTCCATTAACTGTGAGATCGTTCTAAGTCATTGAATCTATGTTCATGTTATGAATGCACTCTAGTTTATTCTGTGAAATTTCCACTGTGAGTAATGAAGGTTTTCATAAACAATAAGCTATCTTGTTGTTCATATATCTATTAATGTTCATGTGTTCTGAAATAAGTAACAACTATCTGTAATTTTTCTTAATGCATGCGTAGAAATACATTACTCATTGATAACTGATACTTTTGCTCCCTAGGGATAGGTTAGTTAGTTAAATTTAGTTTCTTGCTGTGTGTGATTTAGATGCGAGAGAGTTAATATGCGAAGTAAGAACCTGCGCATCACATTGTGACACTCCTCGTTATCTCTATCAATCTACATTTTTAGATAGGCACTTGCACATCATACTTAAACAAAAAAAACTTAAAATATACATGGTGGACCGGGCCATAATCGGTAAAACGTTTTAATTTGTTACTTGACCTATGGTAGCCGGACCGTAAACCGGACGGATTCCCCATACCAAACAATAATGGGCTAGTTGGGAACGTTTATTAGGGAGAATCCCTAATTGTTGTTACTTGTGATTTTCCAGGCCTCAACAATTTTTGGTGCTAGAAGGAGGGCCACCAGTGCATGGCTGGCCGAGGAAACACATTTCCTTGAAATTACTCCACCGGTGACAGTTCTGAAAGTAGTTTGTTTCACACATCCACTCTCGAGGATAAAGAGAAAGGGTATCTGTATCCTATAGATAACGAAGTGGTTGATGATTTAAGAAGAATCAATAGGGAATATGCGAAAAAGATTGGAGGATTACCTATCATTTCTATCTTAGCCAGAAGAGAATATTAGAAGAAATATTGCCCTAAATTAGAAGATTCAGTGTTGGTAGAAGACCTTGAAGAACTGGTAGAAGCAGCCCTATAGGAAGTTGACCAACCTTCGAATAAATTGGGTCCAGATTAATCTTAATGTTCACCTTGTCGGACCCCTGTTCAGTCACCACCTCATTCTCCACTCAAAATCATGGCTCATGTAAATGCAAACCAACCGAATCCACCACCTGCTTGGAAGGCTAGGTCACCTTTAAACCTGGCAGCTCCCTTGCATGATTTGCCTCAAGCTTCTCAAAAAATGTTGCCTAAGTTTGACCCAACTGAAAAAATTCTGGTAGATGATCATTTGCAAAGTTTTTACTTGGCTATAGAAGGAGTACGAGAAGGAGAGCATGAAGATGTGGTCTGTAGATTGTTTCCACAAAACTTGAAAGGAGCAACAGCCTCATGGTATTTTTCTCTTCCTACAAATTCAATCACAGACTCGGACACTTTTGAGAGAATATTTAGAAGTAAATATGTAGTTTAGAAAACTCATGCAACTTTAATGAAAGGGTTATGCACTTTAAAGAAATAAACGAAGTAAAAGGTGCATAATTTCACTCAAAGATTTGATGCTTATCTAAAAAAATTTACTGCAGCTGATAAGCCATCTAAAAAAGCTCTGATTGAATATTATACTTCAGCTCTAGGGCCTGACTTGGCCATGTTTTCCAAGATATTAGTCAAACCTACGTTATCAGAAACATATGAAGAAGCTGAGAGGGTAGAGGCTGAGATGGAGAGCATAGAAAATTATCCTCTGCAGTCGGAAGAAAAAACTTTTGGAGGTAAGAAACCTTTATTACTGACTAAGCCTAAGGATGAGCGATCACAAGATTTTGAAGGGATGTTGAAAATGATGCAAAAGTTATCCAACATAGTGATAGATTTAGAGAGGGGATGAGAGGCTCACAAATCATATAAGCCTTATTATAAGGAAAGGGAAGACGACAATCAACCTAGGCCTCCTCCACATAGTCCTGCAGCAATGAATTTAACTGATGTAGGCATGGATAATTTTTGTACTTTTCATCAACAGCCTCATTCTGAGAAGAATTGCCCTCAATGGATAAATTCTATGACATTGGTAATGAATAAGTTATTGGACTCCAAACTAACAGAAACTGATAAGGAGGAAGAAAAGGACAATCAATCCACATAAAAACAAGAGGAGGATACTCTAGTTTTATGGGACTGTGTCTCATTATTTGATATAGAAGAGAAAGGTTCTTTGAAAAAAGAAGAAACATCAGAAACCAATGTGACAACAAGAAGTCAGGGTTTGTGAAAAGAAAACAATTCAATACTTCCGAAGATCAAGAAACTTCAGGAAAATATGAAGAAGATACAAAAGAACACTACAAATGTTAAAATACCAGAATTTACCATTTCAAGTCAAGATCCAAAGAAAATTAACATACCTGTTAATCCTATTGAAGATAAAATTGATAATGTCAAGGGAAATCTCAAAGATCATGAGATGGGGTATGATATTGTTGAAGACATTAAAAAGGGTAAGGCAAATATCTCATTGTTTGAAATGTGTAGTGTACCTCAACAGAAAGATAAATTGTTAAAATCACTTGAAGTACCAGAAGAAGGGCTTCCCACTGACAACCAACCTGAAGAACAAGTTGTTGAAGCAAGTTTGGGAGGTAAGTCTAAGTTTAAAACCCCACCATTTCTCCTAACTTTTGAGATTTTCAACTCTAATGTGCACAACTGTTTAGTAGACTCAGGGGCATCAATCAATGTTATTCCACTTTCAATTTGCAAGAGAATTAATGACAACCTAAACAATCCACTTGGCAAGTTATTCAATTAGACAGGACAGCTGTGAAAGTAATAGGAGAAATGGAAGATGTTCTAATTTTCTTATCTACAAATGAGAAGGTATGTCAGTACATCGATATTGTAGTAGCAGACATACCTGATGTTTATGGACTTTTTTTGAGTCAAGACTGGTCAGCAAGGCTAAATGGATACTTTGCATCAGGTTGGTCACATCTGTGGTTGCCTCATAAGGGATATCATGTCCATGTGAATATATGTATTGATGTCGAACATGGTAGAAACCACTTTATTACCGGTCATTGATGTATACCGTTAACAAGTGCAAGGGATATCATCATTAATGTCAATGATTCCCAAGTTATACCAGTACATTCCTTCGAATGTGAATAGAGGACTTGAATTCAAACACTCGATGAAATCTTCCAATCAAAGGCCTTTGATGAAAACGCACTGTTGAAAGCAAGGAAACCTACCCTTGAGGCATGCAGGATTAAATGTACTTGAATTGGTTTCTAAGACTAATTCCCAGATAATGTATTGATTTTGACTGGAATCTACTTGTCGAAGGAGGGGCATGGTGTTTCCCCCATCATCGACATGAAAATTGGAACAAAAAAGATGTTGAAGTGATGAAAACAATAGTTAAGATTGATTCAAATGTGACCGAATCGAAGGAAGGTAAGGAAACTGTAGAGATATACTGTAGTGGAGGTTTCCCTTAAACATTGAATGACATGACATATGACTTGGCAGCATTGACTCAATGAAGAAGAGACCAGAAGTAATGCAAGGACAGGACAATGCATTCTTTGAAATGACTCATGAAAGTGGATCGACTTGGTGAAAAGATAAATACCCAACAATTTGAAATGAAAATGAAGACAAATTCCATGTTCAATGGTGGACTATGAGCTGTGATTAATACAAATGAAATGATTTCCACATTCCCTTAATTTTCCCCATCGCGATGGAAAAGTACCTATTTTCTTTTTAAAGAGTTTGAAAAGGGTAACAAACACTCAATGTAGCTCATCAAGTGATGACTCCATTCTCATATGTTTTATGAACCTGAGAAAGGAAGGGTTCATTTCTAGAAAGGGACCTTTATCATTTAATTTTACAAGTTTGAAGAAGGCAAACTCAGCCGTCGTTTCATGTTTAGAGAGTTTGAAATGATTTTTCATAGATTTAGTACCCAAGGTCCAAAAAAGTATAAAATGATACCTAGGAGAATTATTCTAGTTGTGATAAACTACAATGTACATTTTTTCGTAAATGAGACTAGTCGGTCTGAAAAAGGGGTAAACTATTGTCGACTAGACGACCTTTCGAATACTTTTACAAGAGTGAAAGAATGAAGCTCACTTCGTGATATTTTCATATTTAAAGAGCCTTGAAAAGAGCTTAAAGTTGACTTCATAAAGGTTCCTTTTTTCATAATCCATTTTAATGAGTCTGGAAAAGCAGTAAAAGCACACTTGATACCTCTTCACTAGGTATTTAGTGAGCATGCCGAAGCTATAAAATGTACTCGGTACTTTTTCAACTTAAACCAGAGTGTGAAAAAGACAAAAAGAAACTCACTCGTAGTAAAAAAAGTACAACAATACCTTGAAATATCCAAAAATGACGTTAGAAATTTTTTTACCGTAGAAACTATAAAAAAACATGGAGACAAACCCTAAATATTTATTTAATCCACTAATTATTTCCAATAACAAGTTAAAAATAACATACATAAAATGGAATATTAATTTTTTTTTTACCATTGTGTTTTTACTTTTGAGTTTGGGTAAACTTGTGCTTAAGAGAGGATTTTGTTGTGGAGATTCCAAGAGCTACGAGCCTCCTCTGATCGAACCGTATGGACGAGGTAATAGCTAACACTCAACTCTTCATTTGCATGGTTGAATTTTTAGTTTTCATCTTGTTTTTTGGTGTTTTTGGGAGAGTTTCTTAAGGGGACGAGAGCACATAGATTGAATCTCTTCTCCCTTTTGGGAGGTGCACCAACACACCCCTTGGAAGGGTAAATATCATTGAAGGTGATCTATTCCTTAGGAAGAAAAGAACCATCACTCTGTTCCCTTGGGGAAAGAGCATCAATGGTGAGGTCCTCTTCACAAAATAAAAACAAGGAAAATTTTTGAATTTTACCTCTTGATATTGACTCTAATGGGTGTTTCACAAGTTTTTGACTCACAAGATGGTGATCTAGAAATAACGAAAGAATGAGATTGATGACATCCTAGCGACGAATGATCCCATGACCGTAAAATCCTTAAGGGAGTGCAGGCTCCTGAAATAATTCAGGGTCCCAGGAATGAGGGACCATGTGCAATTACTAGAATACCCAATAAAAATGTGGGATCCTGACCAACAACATTTTTAGATCATGACACATGTGTTGATTATCCATGTTGAGGACATTAATTTCTTGGTCAGAATATCTTGAAGGGGGATTCCAGTGGCACTTACAGGTCCCTAGAGGGGAGAGATGTCCATGTATTACCTTATAGATGAGTATTGTATGGTCGAGACTAGGTACTAGAGAGGGAAATTTCATATAAAACACATTGTATACCGGCCTTTGAGGAACGTGTCCTTCATAATAGAGAAGGTAGCGGGGAGAAAGGATCCCCACCAGACTACTCATTCACACATACTGTATGCGGTGGTGTATGGCTCCCACCATATTCAACTCGAGTGAGGGGATTTTGGTAAGCCTAAAGGATCAGTTGACTAAGTGCTAAAGGGGTGATCTGAAGTAATTCGGCTACATGGCAGTGGTGTTCTTCTTCTTCTTAGAGTAGGTGCCATTGATGCGACCAAAGGTGCCTTTGAACAGGCTAGATGCGAAGGATCCTAGGATGCTGAGATGGGTCAAGGCCATGTCTCGGCATGGAGGTGGTGGAGGACCCACCATCACATATGGTTCAGTATTTTTTTGTTGGCTATGAGACCAAATACTGGTGATTAAATACTATTCCTATGCATGAGCCAACTTTAGGGGTGACCATTATCTTCCATTACCCGAGGGCGATCAGTGGGATGAACAAGGTGAGAAGAATAACATTCCATGTGTTTTTATTTTATTTTATATTTCAATTTTTTTTACATTTTGAGTGATATTGAGACATACAATGTTATTGTGTAGACATAGGACCTTCCCGCCCTATAGGATCCTGACCCATCGAGAGGCGAGGGGCAATAAGTGAGATGGTTATTAGGAATGTGGAGGCTGAAGAAGAGATTCAAGAGATTGAAGACAAAATTAAATGGTTGACCATTGGAGTTCCTGATATCTCGATTGATGATCTTTCTAGGCACTTTCGACGCCATACTATAAGAGTGTCCAGGAGCTTTGGGAGGTTACTTCGAAGAATGGACTGTGTCATGATGTGCTATCATGAGCACAAGGATTAGTCTAGAGTGACTTCTTTAGAACGTATGAAGGAGTAGGGGGTTCCAAATAGTGTAGACTCGGTTTAATTGATGTACAACTAACTTCGAATCTAACTAAAACCTAATTTGACTTACACCATTAGTTAGAGCTTCAGTCAACAAACCAATCACTACATGGTACTCTTCAATATTGTTTGTAGTGGGACCTAAACAAGTTCCTCCCAAGCTCACTAGATTACCAGTAGGGGAGTACAATACCCATGTTGCTGATGCAAGGTTCAAGGTGTAATGAATAGCACCATACACAAAGCCAAAATAAGCAGTGATTTGTTCATTTTAAACATAACACTACATAATCAAGCTTACATAAGACACATCTTACATTCACACCAAATTCACACTTCAAACTACACATAGCACTCTATAAACACATATACAAAAAACCTATGTTATATGTCCTAGGTATTGCATTTCTTGAGGTAGAACCCATTTCAGGTCTCATCCAGTGGTATTCCATCATAATCCATCAACCCATAAGCTCCCTTTTCTAAGACACGACTAACAATGTAGGACCCATGCCACATGGATTCCAACCTTCCACTCCCCAACTTATCATGTTTCTAGTCATATGTCAAAACTAGGTCACGTTTTTTGAAGAGGTGAGTTTGAATGGATCTTTCATACTTATATTTAATTCCTCATTTATGCACCTCATTTTCCAAAATAGCATCCTGATGGGTTTCATCGAGCTTGTTCAAGTATAAGAACCATTCTTTCACTGGAGTGGTATTGGGTAGCAATTCTACGACAAGCTTTAGAGAAGGGATTTCACATTATATCGGGAGAGTATCCTCCATCCCATACACCAACTAAAAAGGTGTGAAGCTGATGTATGTATTAACGGTAGTCCTGTAGGCCCATAATGCGAAAAAAAATTGTAAGTTCCAACTGGATTTGGAATGCCCTACCATTCGTTGAAGCATGGTTTTCAACACTTTGTTGATGGATTCAACTTGGACATTGGATTGTGGGTAGTAGGGTGTAGAATTATTGTGACAAAAACCTAGTTTGGAACTCAGTTCGACATCATTTTATTTGAAAATATGAACCGTGGTCGGTCACAATAGCTTGAGGGACTCTAAATCTAGCGATGATGTGATTGAAAAGAAATAGGGAGGATGTTTTTCCATTTTTGGTATATGTAGGCATAGACTCAACCCACTTTGTAAAGTAATCCAGATCGACAATGACGTAACCATGCCCCCTGACCAAGGTAGGATTACTGTGCATGAAATCAAAGCCCAATTTTGCGAATAGACAGAAAACTATGATGGGATTCAAAGGAGTAGGGTGGGTGTTCTTTTTGGATGTGAAAAGATGATAGGGAGGGGATTTTTTGATGACTTTCATACAATATTTGAAGATTGAAGGCCAAAAGTACCCAGCACATAAAAATTTCTGGGCAGTAGCCATCCCAAAGAGATGACCGCCACAAGATCTAGAGTGACAATCCTTTAAAAATACTTCAGCCTCTTCGTGAGTTATACATTTCCGCAAGACTGCATCAATGCCACGATGGTACAATATATCATTGCTGATAATATAGTACTTGGTGTGATGACGAATATGGTGATGTTTGTCTCAGGTTGTGTTAGGATGAAAGCATTAAATTTGGAGATAAATAATCAAGTCTCCATACCAGGGGTCAGACGTACTAATGAGGAACAATGATTCATTTGGAACTGAATCAAAGGGTTGTGTATCCTTAGTAATACAGGGAAGGTCACACATAAGCTCCATGAATACAAGGGATTTCTTAGAAATGGATTTGGAAAATTCGAACTCAAATTCCTGGAGGATAACAATCCAATGAGAGTGTTCCCCCCCAAGCACTTGACAAGTCAAGATGTAATAAATGGGGTTGGAATCTGCATATACCGTGGTTGTATGAAGCAGAATGGAGTGACAAAATTTCTGGAGCGCAATGAGTGTGGCCAGATCTAACTTCTCCACATGTGAATAATGGGTTTCAGAGTCGAGAAGACTCTTACTAAGGTAGTAAATCACATGTTCGTGGTAGTGTACATCTCTTTGAACTAGCACCATGTCGATGGTGGTTAATGACGCAACTATGTACAAATATTAATCCTTGGTATAATCTGGTGGCTGCAGCACCGGTCCATGCGTAATGGCGTTTTTGAGAGTGTTGAATGCATGCTGTGTAAAGTCATCCCAAACAAAGGGTGTGTCCTTTTTTAACAGACACATGAAACCATGGGTATTTTTGATGTAGTTACAGACGAACCGACGCAAAAAGTTTTCCTTCCCTTGCAAACTTTGAAGTTCGGTAACGTTTGTAGGTGGGGGTAGGGCCAAGATGGATTCAATGTTCAGTGGGTCTATACAGATGCCATCCTTGGAAATGATGAAACCAAGTAGTATGTAAATATAGACACAAGAAACAAACTTATGTGGATTCAATTGTATGTTGTAATGGAGACATATGATAAAAATGGCTCTCAGATGGTCAACATGATGATCTCGACGCTGCGAGTGGGAAGAAAAATCATCGAGGTAAGGTTCCACAGTATGTTTGATGTCATGGAAAGAATAATACATGACACATTGGAAGGTAGCGCCAATGTTATTTAAGTTAAAAGGTAACTTCTTATAGGCAAAGGTCCCCCATGGTAAAATGGAGTTCATTTTATGTTGATCAGATGAGAGTATCTCTATCTAATTATAGCTAGAAAATCCATCCATGAATGAGAAGATGACACTTTCAGCATAGTTATCGATGATTTGATCGATGTAAGGAGTAGGGAAATTGTCCTTATAACAAGCCCTATTTAAGTCTCATAAATTGATACAAACCCTAATTGTTCCCTTTTTTTATTCATGGGGACAATGTTAAACCCATTTTGTCGATGGTATGGATTGGTTTGGCATCAGGGTAAGTCCTAATCTCATGAAACACGATGGAAGTATCTATCCATGGCATTTATTCATACATCCAAGAAAAAATGTCTATCAATTCCTTGAAAAGGGTCATATAAGACCTAAGTTCCGAAACAAAAGAATTTTGGCATACATGGATATTTTCTACAACTTTCGACTTCACTGATATATCAACTGAAACAGTATAAGTAATGTTATTTAGATTTCCCTTGGACTCAACATTGTGGATGAGTACTGATGACTAAGGAGTAGATACAATATTAGATGAAACCATTCTTTCAAAATGGTCTTCTACCATATGGTAATTGGGAAGGAAAGAGGATCGATGATGATGGTATTTCCAGGGCATCTCTTCTAAAGACATGACTTCCATCATTTATTCATATGAAAAAAGAGTTTTCAAAAGATAATCTAGAGATGGGGGGGAATCTAACCAATATGGTAGGTGATAAGGGTCAAATGCCACCAAAAGATGATCATTAATGGTGGGTTAGTTGGTGGACTGGATAGCCTGGTAAGTTTCTTCGAAATGAGTAAACAATGTCGAATCAACAATTGATTTTCCTTTGTCTGAAGTCTCATGACACTTAGAGGAGATCATGTTCACAAACACGGTCTGAGTAGGGGGAGGGTTAGCTAATGGAAATATTCCCATGAGTGAGAAATATTTGAGAAGACCTACCCCTATGTATGGTACTGCGGGTTTGTAGAAACTAAAAGTGAGACATTATTCTTAGAATTAGAAATCGTGTACGGGGAAAAAAAATCTAATTGGTTAATCGTAATGATCTTACCCTGTAATGGGAATTGGACTATTTGGAACAAAGGTGAGGAAATGAACTGCATAGATTAGAACCAATTCCTACCCAAGAGAAGATTTTATTCTAACAGAGCATCGACAACTTCGATTTGAATGGACACCAATTCCCCCCCTAGTTCAACCTGGAGGAAGGGAAGTAGTCCATAAGGATGAAAAGTATGACCATGAAAGCATTTCAAAGTATTAGGTGAACGATTGATATCAGGAAAGCCAATAGCTCTCTAGCAGGACAAAGACATGATAGAAGTCGAGGAAGCTTCGCCTAACAGAGTGCGACGGACTTTCTTCCCAATAATTTCCATAGCTAGCTGAAAAGATAACTCATGGGAGAGTCTCAACTTAAAATCCTCCAGTTTAAAGGTGATAACATTATTATTTTCAGGATCCATAGCTTCGAGAACTGACACCAGGTTTTTTATTTGCACAGGGCACATTTTGAGTACTTCGAGGGTAGACATAACACATGGTGCCTGGGCCAAGTCTTTGACTACATTGTAGTGTTGAGAAGCCTACACTTAGGGTTAAATACCAATTTTTGAATTGTACTCTTTGGTGGCCGAAAAAAGTGTCGAGGAAAGGTTTTTCGATATGAAGATTGTTGGTAGGGGGAGGAGTGGAAAATCTAGGCTCATCATATGGAGTGTTATCGTCTCTTTTTTCTGGAGGTGGGTCATAGGTTTGGGATCTAGTAGTAAGGTTAATCATTTCACTAGACATCATTTTAACCTCATCTATAGAGGATGAGGAAGACTCGTGCAAATATTGATGTTCGATCAACTGTTGTTGGGTAGGGAAAGGATCAATCAAGACTGCTGGGGTGGGAGAATTTTTCAAGAACTTGCTGACCTCTTCACGTTGAGGACATTCCTTGGTGAAGTGGTCCCCTCCACATATGAGGCAGGGAAACTTTGTCTTTCTCTTATTCTTGGATTTGACATCAAGGATTTGTGTTTTATTGCCTCTTGTTGCTTTTCATACTATTTTTATTTATTCTTTCCTTTTTCGTTTGGAAATATTCTGAGGATTGAATGGAATTTAATTTAGTGGAGGAAACAAGAAGAGGGGTGGTTTTGGGATTTTTGGCAGTATGAAAAGCAGGTTGGTTTGATTTTTCAGGGATTTAGTTGCTGGTTGTGTCTGAACAGAGCCAAGAACAACATCTGTGGGAGGCTTTGTTGAAGGTCTTAAGGGGCTGAAGTAGGATGGGGAGCGTGCAGGATCAAATCATTAACATTACCTGACTAGGAATAAACCAATTCTAGGTACTAATCTTGGCTAATGGATTTCTCTTCAGTGATAGAGCCTCCCATGGAAACATCCCAGGAAATAGGCGGAAGCAAATAGTTAGTAAACCAATCGACCAGTAATTGGTTGGGAATAGGTGCTTTAATCAACCTATGACATCTTCCCCACCCATGTATATGATCGAATATATGGGTGGAAGTGGTATAACGGAGGGAAGTTAAAATATATTTACTCATTTCGTACTGGATTGGGAGTTGAAAGTGTGTTAAAAACGCCATTGCTAAGGTGTTAAGATCCCCAAAAGAGTGCTGAGGTAATTCTATATACCACTTGGTGGCGATTTCGGTGAGAGTCCTTTGAAACAATCTCAAATGGATCGAACCATCCATTAGAGATTCAGAAAAACACCATAAATGATACGTCATTACATGGTTCTTGGGGTCCTCACCATATTTTCCATCAACCTTAGGTATATACGAAGTAAATTTCAATGGAATAGAAGGCCATGAAGGATAGTGATGAATAGGATCATTGATCAAACATGACGAATATAGCAGATCAAGTGTATCCAGAAAGGATATTTTTTAATTAGGTTGTGGATATTGGTATTATTGATAAGAAATTTGAACACCAGTAGGATCGTAAGTATATTGATAAATGGGAATCGATCATCCCCCAATCACAGGTGGGTTAGGTTGAAGTCGGTTTCCAAATGTGCCACCTGATGGTCCCCTAGGTGGTGGGACTCTAGATGGTGGTCCTCTAGGTGGTGGTCCTCTAGGTGGTGGACCTACAGATGGTGGACCTCCTAGTGGTTGACCTCCAGGTGGTGGAGTGCTGGGTGGTGGACCTCCATAAGGAGGACCTCGATACGGAGGCCCTTTGGGTGGGCCCCCAGGTGGGTTTGGATGGAATTCCATAAATATTTTAAAATGGGATTCTATAAGTAGGTAAATTTGACCAATTAGGTTATCCCCATGGGGTATAAGGGTTACCAGGATAAGGGGTGACGGGAAAATGATTCCCGAGAAAACAGGTAGGTAATTTTGAGTGACCATTTCCTATCAATTTCTAAAATGAAGATATACCCATGTGGGTTGGTTGGACATTGGTTGTCCTAGTGTATAGGAAGGAACCACTATGTTTGGACTATTGGAAGGTGTCCCATCCATGGGATTCCCTAGAGAAACATTCTTCCATTGACTTGGACTAGTTCTCATGGTCATGGGTACGATTGGTCTTGGGGATTTCCCCCCATTGATGGGATTAATAAGAGAACTAGGGATATAAGGGAGAACTTGAATTTATAGAGCAGGGATAAAAGGATGGTCATGATCATAGGAAACTACATTTTGAATTGGTATTCCAAATACATTAGAATTATTAGACCGAACATGGGCATGGTGGTATTCAGGAGTGTCTCTTTCTGAATGTCTTAGAAGAGGAGAAACACTTCTCCTTATAATGATTTCTCCCCTTAGGTGTAAATTGGACACCATCTCATGGATGGGTCTAAAATGATAGTCATTAGATAACAAAAACCTTGAACTAGATGGGGGGTAGCATCATTTAAAGCAGTGGTGTCATACTCGGAAATGGTACGTCCCAAAGAAGTCTCCCAAAAAGGAGCAACTGAAACAAATCTTGCTACCACTAGGTCATAAGAGGGTGGGGGAAACACCCAGTATCGTACACCATAATGGCCTTCCATAGGGAAGTGAAAAGTTGAATCATGTGAAGGGGGTACTTGTATGAATACCAGGGTAGAGATTTTCTCAGAAGAATAATACTCTTCTCCTGATTCAATAATAGAGACATCTTCCACAAAAGTATCAATAACGGTGGGTTGATTCGTGGTCACCCCTTGTCTTTCTTCCATGGTAGGAGGAAATTTGGGTAGTAGACCCTGCAGTCTGCAAGATCTCCTCATAGGTGGTTCAGCCAGAATGTTGGATAAACAATTCTAATCTAAATATTTACTATTAAAAAGGAACACACAAACAATTATACGTAATATAAGGTCACAAGAAAACTTAAGTGATCGGAGGGGTTGGAATAAGCTGAATCATCACTAGGATTTTCAATATGTCGCAACTCGTGATACACTGTAGGGTCCAATAGTAAAATGGGACAAGGAGGATTGGGACCATACCCCTTCCTGAATACTTGACTACCTGGACGAAACGTGCATAGTAGCTCCTTGAGTGTTGTTATTAATGTATTGCTCCAGCAGTACAACCAAAAGGATTTTCTCAGTCGGTATCGATTCCTAAAAGGTTCTCCCTATATACACAAGGTACGTGGGAGCTCAATTCCATGTTAGTGTTGTCTAATCCACAACCCTTTGAAAGGGGTCTTACGATATACTATCGAGTACATGAAGAAATTTTTGATATACCTCAAAGGTACATGAAAAGTTATTCGATATATCGATTGGTACATGGAAGAACCGCACGATCTCTGAAATGCAGTGCAGGAAAATAAATGCCAGCTCCTATGTTTATAAACGCAGGAACACATCTTCTAACCTATCACTCAAATTACTAAAATTTTTATCCTAAACTACCGTTCGATTTTATCTTGATGGTTCGTGAATGTTTGTGGAATATGAAGTAAATTGCGAGATTCAAATTATCTAAATGCTCATGCAATTTTCCTTTCGTTGAAATCTATCTAGAGAGAGAGGGAGAGGTTCCTTTTCCAAAACACAAGAATAGAACCATGCGATCCAAACAACTCATTTCCTCAGAATTCAAGTACTTCCAGAAAAGAAAAAATTTAAGGCTATGTTCTAAAAGCTCTTCTACTGCAAAAGGAAAAGACTTCATAATGCAGAAATGCCTATTTTCTCTAGTCAATATTAAAAAAAAACAATTCTAATGATATAGCCAAACCAAAAGAAAGAAATCAAATTTTATTTTGTTTTTTATACGATTTTCAAATAAAGAAATGAAAAAAATCACACTACAAAAGTGAAGAATCCATACTATTTTTAATTTTCATAGATATGTAAAGGGCTCCTAAAAGACTAGTCATACAAACCATGCACCCAAAATCCAAATTTTAAACGAAAGTTATTCAATTTAGGAGATCCTACTAAGACAACTTACTAATATCTAAGGTTAAAAAGCACATCTAGGATAAAACACACAACAATTACTGTCAATGAGCAGGGGAACAAATTGACCAAACCCAAAAAGAGACA
Source organism: Pseudotsuga menziesii (assembly GCA_001517045.1). Classification (NCBI taxonomy): domain Eukaryota; kingdom Viridiplantae; phylum Streptophyta; class Pinopsida; order Pinales; family Pinaceae; genus Pseudotsuga; species Pseudotsuga menziesii. The sequence continues at coordinate 61,599 of LPNX010185494.1, forward strand.
AAATTTTTGAAAGAAAATACTCTAGAGATAGAGAAATCCTACCTCGATGCATCTTGAAGGGAAAAACCGGGGCATCGTACAGTGATCGACACACTCTTCCTATCTGTAGAAGGCATCAGTGGTGTATTCTGACTCTGGGAAGAAGGTGTCAGTGATGCTTGATGACAGTGTGTAGCAAATGTCAGTAAGGGTTTGAACAGTCAAGCATGCCCAAGTGCATCAGCGGATCTAGAGAAAAAAAAAGCCAAATAATATTCAAGATAAACCAATGCGGATCAAACTAGAATTATGGTAAGTAAAGATACGGACCATAGAAGGAAAAAGAGAGTAAATCAAGGTGGACTACTCTCAAATATTTAAATGAGTAACAAAAAATTTCATAATCTTGTAATCAAAAGTGACATAAACAATTCATAGATTTGATTAGATTTTTGTTCCCTAGTGAAGTTGCCAGTTTTATTACTGCAGATATTTCAATTAGTATAGACACAGTTTGTTCCCCTAGCCTACATGGGGTATATCTAGAACAACAATCCACAACGATGCATCCTTCTCCTAGATAATTTAATTACTTGGATGTTTAAGCTTTCCTTACCTCAATGATGGAGGTTTTCCTTGCCTTACAGATCTTTTGCGGTAAAATGTACCTGCAAAGAGTATGAAGAACAAGAAAAAATGGTTAAAGCAACACGGAAATCCAAATATCTATACTAATACTCAAGGAAAAGAGTAATAAACAACTGATATTAACACAAATCGTTTATGGAAAAGGATAAATTATTTGTATTGATAGTAAAAAGAGTAAGAAGCTACAACTGAATCCTTGACGTTGAAGCTTCAATCTCACAATACTTTCAACATCACTCATACATACACTCCACAATATTTGGAAAGCCTCACTCACAAAGACACTTTCTTTCCTCCTACACCAGCTATGATTCCAGCAACATGAAGATGCTCTCTTGGTCTCTCCCTCACATGGTCAATGTAGCTTGCTTTTATAGGCCAAAGGAAGCCCAAATGGGTTGACATATTTTGGGAGGAAGGTAGGGAATGATACCTAGGGGCTAGGAGCTCGAGTGCCACCTATCCCAAGTGTTACCTACTAAGTCATACTTAGTTGGTGTTATCAAGTGAGCCTGGTGAACCGGACAAAGATGATTTGTTCAGACTTCAGAAGACCTTCAGACTTGCTTCTGGGAAGTGTTTTTTTATTTACCACATGTTCATACCCACTTGGGGGAGTTGTAATAAAATGTCATAGCATGGTAGTGTTTGTAAAATACTCGGTCTCCTGGACTAATTTTTCAATCCGATCAGACCAGAGTGTTTTTCCCCTTGGTTATTATTGGTTGTTGAATAAACGACTGATAATTTCTGAGTTTTTCACTCAATACCTCCAAATTTGGGGTGGTCATCTTGAAATTTAGGCCTATTGAGGTTATTAGAGTATGTGTGTCAATGTATAAACATGCTAGGCATTATGGTCGAGTCATATGAACATGTGCTAAGTTCCCCTAGTTTTTTTTTTTTTAAAAATTTAAAATTTTAATTTTTCCACAAAACATAGGTTATTTTTTAATAATCTAAATGGAAAAATTGGTCTCGTAATAAAAGTGGGGTTAAAAGTCAGTTTCAGTCACAGAAGTGCTCATTTTCTAACTCGGAGCACCTAGTAAACCCATAAACCCACTTTTCCTAAGTTTTGAGTGAATTTTCCATCACCGAGGTAAGAAAATACAAAAAAAATCAAATATTAATTAATTTAATTAAAAATTAATTACATAATGGAGCAAATCCAAGTTCCTAAATGAGTGGGATTTGCTTCGATTTGATTAAAATCAGTCTCATCGGGTTCGGATTGACGGCGATTTATCATTCCTTGACTGAAGGCATTGATCAAAGATGAAGAGGAGCTTAACTGGGTCATGCAGGTATGAGGGTTGCACCCTCTTTCTCTCTCCTCCACACGTGTGGATCAATTTGGCTGTTGTTTGATGGGTGGGTCAGTTCACTGAGTGAGGTGGCACTCTGATTTGTAATTCTAGTCCAGTTAGAATTAGCTCATCGTCAGATCAGGCTCATCTTAACTCTCCATTAGCCGCAGTCTCTCCTTCAGTCAGGCATGCACCCCTCTTGGCCAGTATGGCTATAAATTGAAGCCGCCATTCCCTTATTGAAGCTAGTTCGAGTTGGAGAGAATAGGCTTGCTATTGTAATACTCTTGTAATCTTTTCATTGTTGGAATAAATAAGCTTTGGAGGCTAAATGGTGTAATGCTCTCATCATGTGTGTGGAATAAGCATTGTCTTGGGGCTATTGATGTTGTCAGTGTTTCTCTCAATTTCTGCATCTGAACCTTGTCTGGCTTGAATGATTCAGATGAATCAATAGGATTGTAGTTGGGAAAGTAACATTACTTATTTTTCTGTATCTCATAGAATATGTGTTTGAATATCTAGTTTATACATGTTTAATAAGCTTATTTGCATGTAATTCTTGTCTCTTTTTCATATATATACCCAAATCTCATAAGGTTTTGTGCAAGGCTTTGTGTTTAGCTTTCAGGTGGAAAGGATTGGATGAGATGTGGATCTAGTTTGAATCCACTATACATTCAACATTTTTGTGAGGCATTGCCCCTCTGTATTCCACAAACAAGTTTCCATTGTAGATCTATCCAACAATAGGCCTTTCCCCTTCTCTTCCTCCATTCTATTAAATCAATCTTCCAGTTACTTGTTTGTCCTCTTATGATCAGATCTACTTCTAAAAATTGCTTATACATTGTTAGATCTAGTTTCTAAGAGTCTTGTTGCTTAAATCAGAAATTTCATAAAGAATATCATATTTTAAAGATAGATCTAGGTGAAGAATTTCCTTTTTGCAAGTAGCTAAATCGTAGATATAAAGCTTGCTCATATGGTAGTTTCTTTCTCGTTCTTTAAATATTTAAATTCTGCAAGAAAGTGCACATCATATTTTTTGCCCAAAAATCAAGCCAAGATCCCAAGGAAAGCTTTCTTTCCTTGGTTCCCTTTTGCAAAACTAAATTGCTCCTTTTTTAACAATTTTTAACTTAGTCTTTTTTTGGTAATTAGTGTGGTGAGCCAAAGCACTTTTAAAGTGTTTTTGGGCATATTTTATTTTAATATCTTGCTGGTTTTTATCAGGTTTAACCAAAAAGAGAAGGAGACTCTGCCTGTTTTCTAACTCTTGTGCGAACCAGAGCTTCCCGGAGGCTTCCCCCACTGTTGTGCTTCCTTATTAGGCTTGTTGTAAGCCTTTGGATCCCAGATAACAAGGACCAAAGTGAAAATTAGTTTGCTGATATTGTAACCCTTAATAATAAAAATTAATCACTTCGAGTAGGATCTTTCTATCCCACTCCCCATCCCGCTGGGGGGATCCACGTCCGTTTCACTTTTTTGCACTTTTTCCCGTTTTTTTCTCTATCTTAGTCTTGTCATGCAGGATTGTATACTTTGATCATATTTTTAATTATTCCATATTTTGAAATTAAATTAATACTAATACTTACCCCACGAATCCCCGATTGAACCGAAAGGTAAAAGAGGATCGTGGTAGGATTAATTAGAAAACCTGTGGTGTGTGTTTTTTCTTCTATTTTATTTGTTACTTTGTGGTTACTTTTCACAAGCAAGCAGTAAAATTAACCCCTCCTTGATTTCCTGATTGAGGTCCACTTGGACAGAAAGAGATTCCTGAAGGGTCTTTTTTTTAACAAGAACATGCTCTTAAATTACTAAAATTTGCAAGACTCCGGTGTGTATCCTCTAACTGGGCTGCGGTTCATCCAATCAGTCAAGCTACATCACAATCAATGTGAGTGAATAGAATAATTAGGAGTCACTTTCCCAATTAACCACCGCAGGAGAAAATCCAATGCCTCAATTAAACCGTAAATGGTGGAAAAATACCCAAAGGAAGTGGGAACTACTGGACAGTGACCTCGAGGCACCGATCTCTATTACATACTAGTGGGTGTATTATGAACATAGTCTCAGAGACTCTATCTAGCCCACACATTCCTTGTGGGCAGCCCTAGCGGTACGTTGTTACTTTTGGACATACTCCAAGTACCCCCTAGGTATATTTGGAGTCCCCCTGCCTACTTTAATTCACTCATATTTTCACATTAATTTAAAACATACCAAGATACAATTGTACAACATTCACTCCAGCACTTGCAAGCACTCTTAATTATTTTTGACTCCATTTAAAGGCACTGGTTAATTGTTTATTTCTTTCAATCTATTCATGATTGGGTGTCATATCGTGCTTATTTGTGATTGTCTCATCATGTTATCTTCTATTTACAATTGTTAAATCAAAACTCCTAAAAAACTTACTCATTTAATACCATCATCATTTAAGTAACCAACCTTAGTAACTTGTAGGGTCTACCCCCCTTGGCCTCGTTAGGAGTTTGCCTAAATGGAGGAGTCAAGAACAAGGTGACAACCCTGACTCGAGACTTGCCCCCAAGGACACACCGAGTGGCTTGAATATTTCTGCACATTCCCCCCCAGGTGTGTGAAAGGTGGAAACATTCTTTTGGCGGCGTTGTCGGGGATACATATTTTTATTCCCGAGTACGACTTAGCTCAATTTTTCTCTAAAGAACTAAAAAGATAAAATTTTATTGATCTTGTATTTAAAACAAAAAATTTAAAACTCGATCCATCTGGCGACTCCACTGTCTAATATCCCTCCACATATTTCTACCCGAAGGAACCCCAAACGATTATTCAATCCTCTCCTTGATCCCTAAAGGTTTATTAGAGAAAGGTTGAATAGGAAGACTTCTCATAGAATACTTGAAGATTTAGGAGACCAATCCCTCTAAGATATCCATCACACATTTGAAGAGAGTCACACTCAACCATCTACCTTAATGTCTGATTTTTTCAAACCCCTTGACTTTTCTCAAATAGAAGGTGCTCCTCATGCTATCTCGGGTGATGCTGTCAAGAAACTTCCTACCTTCCAAGGAAATAATGCCATCACCGCTAAGTCCCACCTGCGGAAGTTTGAAAAACACCTAGTCTCTTATTGCATTGATGCGGCCAATGACCATGATGATGTAAAGATGAAGTTTTTTGCTTTATCCCTAGAAGAAGAGGTTGGAGAATGGTAACTTGACTTGGAAAACAACTCATATTCAACCCTTAAGGACTTCCTGGATGGTTTTAAGGAGAAGTGGGGAGAAAATAAGGAACCTAGACATCAATTTGCTGCCCTACACAACATCAAGAAGATGGAGAATGAAACCATAGAGGAATTCAACACTAAATTCAGGAGTTTGGTTACGGACCTTCATGACGACATCAAGCGAAATAATGCTTCTATCCTCATATAATACATTGAAGCCTTCTCTGGTGACTTAAGGTACTAGTTGAGAGATAAAGAACCTGCTGATCTTAAAGCTGCCCAGATCCATGCTGAGAAAATTGAAACAAACATGTAGTAATCCGGTAAATCTAACATACCTGGATACACCATAGGAAAGTCTTCTCACAACAAAGAGACCAAGGCTAAGGATTTTGAGTCATAAGAGAAGGGAACTTCCAAATATCCCATGAAAGAGATGGCGGAAATGATGAAAACCTTGGTCACTAATAGAAACCAACAAATGGAAAATCATGCTACATAGTTGAATCACATGCAGAATAGATTGGTGATGATGGAAAGGATTAATGGACCGAGGAACTTTCAGCCCAAGAAAAATCAGATGTATCAGAAGAAGGCTCCTCATCAAGAACCTAGGATCCCAAACTAGTTAGACTCATCTAACATGGTAGAGGAAGTGATTCAATGGTGTAGACCCTGTGAACAATTCCACCAGGAGAGTACTTGTTATGTTGCAAATCAAGTCATGGAACATGGACTTACCGAGATTAGTGGTCAGGAAACAACTTCAAGTGATCTTGATCATGTATACATGGTAGGCCAAACCTACCCTTTATCAAACCAACATTGGTATCAAGCCATAGATTACAGTCATGAGAAGGACCTCCTTTCCCACTTCTATGGTGAAATGCTTACTCTAGAAAAGGTTAAGGAAATGAGGGAGGCTAGATTCAAGGGTGGATTTTATCGAAGGAAGGAGAATTATTCACCAGCTAAAAAGTAAAAACCTAAGGTAACAACTCCTCCTTTTCCGAATCCCCCTGTTGTCCCAGAATCAAATATTGACATGGGAAAATGGTGGAATGATGTTAAGGTCTCTGTTTATGCAACTGATATCATTCAAATTCCTGGTCAAAAAGAAAAGTTGTTAAAATCCTTAGAGGATAGTCAGAATAAAACTCATGATGTTGTCGAAGAGGATCCTCTGCCTAGTAATAATGCTATATTTGAAGATGAACCTATTAAACCTAAGGATATGCCTATAGTCCTCAACAGTGTTGATCCGAGAAGGGAATACCACCCACTTTTTTATGTCTCCCTTTTAGTTGATAATCTTCTCCTTCATAACTGCATGTTAGATTTAGGTGCTTCATCAAATGTGATAACAAGAAAAGTAATGGAACAAAAAAATCTAAGGATCACACGACCCTACCAAAATGTTTGTGCAATGGATGCGAGAGAAGTTGATGTGGTAGGGATAATTTTAAATCTACATGTTAAGTTGGCCAAGTATCTGGACATCAACATGGCAATGGATGTGGTAGTGATTGATGTGCCAAATAATTGGGGTATGTTGTTACCCAGAAAGTGGGCTGCAACTCTTGGTGGGCACATTCAAATGGATTGGACATATGCTACTATACCTGCATCAGAAAACACAAGGGTAATACTCCATAGGGAGAAACAAAGGAAACACCATGTAGAAAACCCTAAAAATCCTGGAAATGAATTTGTACATTGCACTGACAACTTTGGAAACTATGCTATCTTGTCGAATTTCATGGCCCCTATTAATGAAAACATTAAATATGAAAAGATAGATGAGGTTTTGCAAATGCACTTTGATGGGGCTTATTCCATATTCGGAAAGGGTGCGGGAATCGTGATCATTTCCCCTTCAAATAAAATCTACAAATTTTCTTTCAGGTTAGAGTTTGAAGCATCGAACAATGTAGCTAAGTATGAGGCATTGCTTCTAGGGTTAGAAACCACTAAAGACATGGGAATAAAGATGTTGAACATAAAAGGCGATTCAGACTTAGTCGTCCTCCATCTTAAGAATCAGTATAAGTGACAGACTAAGGAAGTATAGGAATGCCATATGGGACACCATGGAATGGTTTGCTGCACTTAACATTCAAAATATCCCTAGGGAAATGAATGGGTTAGTAGACAAGTTGGTGGTAGTAGCATCCACCCTCCATCCTTCAGATGAGATGATTAATGGAAATGGAAAAATGGAAATTAATTTTAGACCTTCAATTCCGGATAATGTAGATCATTGGAAAGTGTTTAAAGACAATGAACAACTCTTGAGATTCATCTATAATCTCTAAGAGTTTGAGGGTGGAAAGATCAGTTATCAGCAGGAGGGAAAAGAGTATCAGGAGTGCGAGGCTAATGTAAGGAATCACATCCTGAGTAGCCTTATAGTTTTTGAAAATCTGTTTGATCGATAGGATTTTCATAAAAACAAAAAAGAATCAATAAAAATTGGGAATTATATGGAAATAAACATAGGAACCGATAAAGACCCGAAGTTAATAAAAAATGGAAAAGGTACTTCGTAAAAGGAAAGGAACGATTTGATCAACTTAATCAAATAGTATAGAGATGTGTTGGTCTTTAGTTATGATGAGTTTAAATCCTATAGGGAATATGTGTTTCAACACACTATTTCCCTCACAGAAGAAGCTAAGGAGGTCAAGCCTTTCCAAAAAAAGCTTAGGCAAATAAATCCTAAGTTAGCCCCCATTGTGCAGAAGGAACTTCATAAGATGTTAGCAGCAGGGATCATAGCACCTACAAGACATTGATTGTGGTGCTCCAACTTAGTTGTGTTAGAAAGAAGAATGTATCAATTAGAATACGTATAGGTTTCCCAAATCTATATACATCATGCCTTAAGGATAATTACCCATTGCCCGACATGGAAACATTATTTCAAAGAGTAACAGGATCAGGAATGATGTCCATGTTGGATGGATTTTCCGGGTATAACCAAGTGTTGGTAAATAAAGAAGATCAACATAAAAGAAAATTCACCACACCTTGGGGCACCTACAAATTTTTAAGAATGCCATTTGGCTTATTAAATGTTGGTGACACCTTCCAAAGAGCCATGGATTTTTCCTTTAAAGAAATTATGGGAAAAATAATCGAAATATATCAAGATGACTTAACTGTTTTTTCAAAGGAAATATCCGACCACATAATTCATCTTAGGTAGGTTTTCATAAGATATCGAAAATATGGTATTTCCTTAAACCCTGCCAAGTCAATCTTTGGGGTTGATGAAGCCAAGTTCTCAGGACACATCATTTCTAAGGATGGTGTCAAGGTTGATCCTGAGTGAGTCGAAACCATTAAGAAAGTCCCCTTTCCTCATAATCTTAAATCTCTCCAGTCTTTCAACGATTAGATAAATTCCATAAGGAGATTCATCCCAAATTTAGAAGAACTAATGAAGCCCTTACAAAAGTTGTTAAAGAAAGATGATAAATTTGAATGGACGAATGAAGGGAAAGATGATTTCAAGTCTATCAAAGATGCTATATCCAAGTTCCCAATCTTGATCAGTCCGGATTATTCCAAGTAATTTCATATATTTTCCTTTGCCTCAGAGGACGCAATTGTTGGTGTTTTGATTCAAAAGAATAAGGAGGGACAAGAGAAACCTATAGCCTTTATGAGTAGAGCTTTTCAACATTCTGAGTTGAAGTATACCACCATGGAGAAATAGTCTTATGCTCTTTTCAAGTCCCTTAAACATTTTAGAACTTATGTCAGATACTCTAGAATCATTGGGTATGTACCCCATGTAGCTGTCAAGGATATCATGTCTCAACAAGATTGCCTAGGCATCAGGGGTAAATGGGTTTCAAATATTCAAGAGTATGATTTAGAGATAAAACCTACTAAGTTAATTAAGGGACAAGGTCTTGAAAATATGTTAACCCAAGGAAATGAAGAGGCCTTAGCAATAATTTTCCAGAACAATGATCCAGAACAAAGTGTATCATACGAGCTTCAGAGATTAGAGCAGCACCCTTGGTATACCGACATCATTTTTTTCCTCTGTAACCTTACATGCCCTAATCACCTACTTGGCCATAAAAGAAGAGAATTAAGGTTAAAAACAACTAAGTATTCTTTAATAAAAGATGGTTTGGGTTGGAGAAACCCCGATGGTATAATACTTAGATGTGTCGATGAACCTGAGTCCAAAAAAATCATGGTTGAGTTCCATGCGGGATTTTGTGGTGGAAATTTTGTAGCAAGACCAACCTCCCATAAAATCCATAGAGCAAGATACTATTGGACGAACCTTTTTTCAAATGTGTACAATTTTGTTAGAGTTTTCCCCCAGTGTCAGTTGTTCACCGGAAAGCAACAAATGAAAGCCTTAACTTTAAAACCAATAGTAGTCCAAGCGCCTTTCCAGCAGTGCGAGCTTGATTTCATCAGTAAGTTCAAGAATAACTCGAGCAATGGTTATTCTTGGATACTCACCACCACTGATTATGTCACCAAGTGGGTAGAGGTGATACCCACCAAGAAGGAAACCGATGCTGTAGTCATGGATTTCCTAGAAGATAGAATTATCACAAGATTCAGTGTACTAGCCAGAATCATCACATATAATGTCCCATGCTTCATTTCCTCTGAAATGTCATCCTTTTGTTTCAAGTACGACATTGTCCTATCCTATTTATCCAACTAGTATCCCCAAGGAAATTGTGTAGCTGAGTCAAGCAATAAAAACTTAATGACCATAATCAAGAAAACTGTGGGTGATAAAAAAAGGCATGGGATAGCAAGATTAAGTTTGCATTATGGGCCGGTAGAATCACAAAGAAAAGTTCAACCAAAAGGGGCCCTTTCAAACTTGTATATGGCTTAGATGTCACCTTACCGGTCCACTTAAAGATTCTAGTGTATCGGCTTCTCCGGAACTTTAGCTCAGATCAGGGTGCCATTCAAAACAGAATCAACTAGTTGATCGAGTTAGATGAAAGCATAAGAAATTTCCTTGACCAGAGTATCAGAAATTCAGACATAGTCAAGAGAACCTTTGATAGATCTACCCGGCCTGGATCCTTTCAAGTAGGTGACAAAGTCTTGCATTGGGACAAATGGCGAGAGAAATGTGGGAAACACGAAAAGTTCGACAGCTTATGGTTAGGGCCATATATCATTGATGAAGTAGCAGGAACAAATTCTTTCTATCTGAATGACCTGGAAGGAGAAAGGTTAAGCCTACCAGTGAATGGCTTTCTCCTCAAGATGTTCTTCACTGAGATGGTTTGATGCCTTTATTGGCATCAATGGTTTCAGGGCCAATTTCTAAACTTTTCCCTGCATGTATTTTTAAAATTTCATGTATCATATTCTTGTATTATAGATGTTTTGTACCATAGCACTAACCTTGAAATTTTTCTGTTGTATATTAGTCTTGTAAAATATTGATTTTTGTACATTATATACTAATTCTGTATGTCAATCTTCTTTTCCAGTTGTTTTCTTTTATATACATGTTATGAATAAACTTTAATTGCTCTACAGGACCCAGAGATTCCAGAGTTCTCACATCCTCTTCTTTGATCAGAAGATTAGTCAGAGAATGTGTCCCTAGATGGAGCCAGATGTTACCTACTAAGTCATAGTTAGTCAGTGTTATCAAGTGAGCGTAGTGAATTGGACAAATATTATTTGTTTGGACTTCAAAAGACCTTCAGACTTGCTTCTGGGAAGTGTTTTTTATCTACCGCATGTTCATACCCCCTTGGGGGAGTTGTAATAAAATGTTCTAGCATCGTAGTGTTTGTAAACTTAATCGGTCTCCTGCACTCATTTGTCAATCTGATCAGCCAAGAGTGTTTTTTCTCTTGGTTATTATTGGTTGTTGAATAAACGACTGATAATTTCTAAGTTTTTCACTCAATACCTCCAAAGTTGGGGTGGTCGGATTGACATTTAGGCCTATTGAGGTTATTAGAGTCTGTGTGTCAATGTATAAACATGCTAGGCATTATGGTCGAGTCATATGAACATGTTCTAAGTCCCCCTAGTTTTTTTTTAAATTTTAAATTTTAATTTTTCCACAAAACTTAGGCTATTTTTTAATAGTCTATGATGGAAAAATTGGTCTCATAATAAAAGTGGGGTTAAAAGTCAGTTTCAGTCATGGGGGTGCTCATTTTCTAAGTCAGAGAACCCAGTAAACCCATAAACCCACTTTTCCTAATTTTTGAGTGATTTTTCCATCACTTAGGTAAGAAAATCCAAAAAAAATCAAATATTAATTAATTTAATTAAAGATTAATTAAATAATGGAGCAAATCCAAGTTCCTAAATCAGAGGGATTTGCTCCGATCTGATTGAAATTAGTCTCATTGGATTCGAATTGACTGGGATTTATCATTCCTTGAATGAAGGCATTGACCAGGGATGAAGAGGAGCTTAAGTAGCTCACGCAAGTCTGAGGGTTGCACCCTCTTTCTCTCTCCTCCACACATGTGGATCAATTTGGCAGTTGTTTGATGGGTCGGTCAGTTCACTGAGTGAGGTGTCACTCCAATTTGTAGTTCCAATATAGTTGTAATTAGTTCAACATCATATCAGGCTCGACTTAACTCTCCATCACCTGCAGTCTCTCCTTTAGTCAGGCATGCGCCCCTCTTGGTCAGTCTGGCTATAAATTGAAGCTGCCATTCCCTTCTTGAAGCTAGTTCGAGTTGGAGAGAATACGCTTGCTATTGTAATACTATTGTAATCTTTTCATTATTGGAATAAAGAAGATTTGGAGGCTAAATGGTGTAATTCTCTCATCTGTGTGGAATAAGCAATATCTTGCGGCTATTGATGTTGCCGCTTTTTCTTTCAATTTCTGCATCTGAACCTTGTCTAGCTTTAATGATTCAGCTGAATCAATAGGAGTGTAGTTGGGCAAGTAAGATTACTTGTTTTTCTGTATCTCATAGCATATGTGTTTGAATATCTAGTTTATACATGCTTAATAAGCTTATTTGCATGTAATTCTTCTATCTTTTTCATATATATATCCAGATCTCATAAGGTTTTGTGCAAGGTTGTGTGTTTAGCTTTCAGGTGGCAAGGATTGGATGAGCTGTGGATCTCGTTTGAATCTACTATACATCCAAAATTTTTGTGAAGGGATTTCCCCTCTGTATTCCACTAACAAGTTTCCATTGCAGATCTATCCAACAACAGGCCTTTCCCCTTCTCTTCCTCCATTCTATTAAAATCAATATTCCAGTTACTTGTTCCTCCTCTTATGATCATATCTAATTCTAAAAATTGCTTATATATTGTTATATCTAGTTCCAAACAGTCTTGTTGCTTAGATATGAAATTTCATAAAGAATATCATATTTTAAAGATAGATCTAGGTGAAGAATTTCCTTTTTGTAAGTAGCTAAATCGTAGATCTAAAGCTTGCTCATAAGGTAGTTATTTTCCGTTCTTTAAAGATTTAAATTCTACAAGAAAGTGCACATCATATTGGATGCCCTAAAATCAAGCCATCATCCCAAGGAAATCTTGCTTTCCTCGGTTCCCTTTTGCAAAACTAAATTGTTCCTTTTTTAACAATTTTTAACTTAGTCTTTTTTCGGTAATTAGTGTGGTGACCCAAAGCACTTTTAAAGTGTTTTTGGGCATATTTGATTTTAATATATTTCTTGTTTTTATCAGGTTTAACAAAAAAGAGAAGGAGACTCTGTCCGTTTTTCGACTCTTGGGCGAACCAGAGCTTCTCGGAGGCTTCCCCCACTGCTGTGTTTCCTTATTAGGCTTGTTGTAAGCTTGTTGTAAGCCTTTGGATCCCAGATAACAAGGAACAAAGTGAAAATTAGTTTGCTGATATTGTAACCCTTAATAATAATAAAAATCACTTCGAGTAGGCTCTTTCGAGCCCACTCCCCATCCCCCCTGGGGGGATTCGCTTCCATTTCACGTTTTTCCACTTTTTCTCATTTTTTGCTCTAACTTATTCTTGTCAAGAAGGATTGTATAATTTGATCATATTTTTCATTATTCCATATTTTGAAATAAAAGCAATACTAATACTTACCCCACGAATCCCTGATTGAACCCGAAAGGTGAAAGATGATTGTGGTAGGATTAATTAGAAAACATGTGGTGTGTGTTTTTGCTTCTATTTTCTTTGTTAATTTTCACAAGAAAGCAGTAAAATTAACTCCTCCTTGATTTCCCAATTGAGGTCCACTTGGACCGAAAGAGATTCCTAGAGGGTCTTTTTTTTAACAAGAACACGCTCTTAAAATTTACTAAAATTTACAAGACTCCGGTGTGTATGCTCTGCACTAGGCTACGGTTCGTCTGATCGGTCAAGCTGCATCAAAAGCAACATGAGTGACTAGAATAATTAGGATTCACTTTCCCAATTAACCACCGCAGGAAAAAATCCAATGCCTCGATTAAATTGTAAACGATGATAAAATACCCAAAGGAAGTGGGAACTACTGGACAGTGACCTCAAGGCACTGATCTCTGTTACATCCTAGCAGGTGTATTATGAACATAGTCTCATAGAATTCATCCATGCCACACATTACTTGTGGGTAGCCCTAGTGGTTGTTACTTTTGGACATACTCCAAGTACCCCTCGGGTATATCTAGAGTCCCCCTCCTAATTTAATTCACTCTTCTTTTCACATTAATTTAAAATGTACCAAGATACAATTGCACAACATTCACTCCAGCACTTGCAAGAACTCTTAATTATTTTCGACACCATTTAAAGGAACTGGTCAACTGTTTATTTCTTTCAATCTATATGTGATTGGGTGTCATATCATGCTTATTTGTGATTGTCTCATCATGTTATCTATTGTTTACAATTGTTAAATCAAAATTCCTAAAAAAATTACTCATTTAATACCATCATCATCTATGTAACCAGCCTTAGTAACTTGTAGGGTCTACCCCCCTTGGCTTTGTTAGGAGTTTGCCTAAACGGAGTAGTCAAGAACAAGGTGACAGCCTTGACTTGATACTTTTGCCCCAAGGACACACCGAGTGGATTGAATATTTCTGCCATGTTCCCCCCTAAGTGTGTGAAAGGCGGCAACACCAAGCAGTTGGGATCATCCTCCATGACAACTTTCATCTAGAAGGTTCTTGAATCTTCTCTTTTTTTCCCTTTTTGGACTGCTGACGCTCTCTACAAGTGGGCTAGGTGCATTGACACCCCTTGTGATCATGCCACAAGTGTCATCAACATAGGCTGTCAATGGAATAGAGGTGTCAGGATTGTCTGACGCTTTTTGTCAGGAGGTAAGGTGTGTCAGATTGCCTAAAATTGAGCATCAAAACCCCCAAAATATAGTTTGTCCAAGGGAATTTAATGGATCAATCGTTAAGACAATTTTTGGGTGTAAGAAACTCTTTTTAAGTGTCCAACTCATGGTGATGGTTCTTGGAAATATGGACCATTTGAAACTTGAGCTATTGTTATCTAAAAAAATTGCATTTTCTTACAAGGGGTCTACAATAAACCATTACTTCTACCACCTCTATGGAATTTTGAATGGCTAAATCTAACTACTTAATGCATTTATCCTCAAACTTTCTTCTCTATTTTTCCATTAATGTTTGTATTCTTAATTCTCATGTTTTAAATTCTTTCTATTGTCCAAATGTTGCATCTTAAGGATTTGGAGTTTTTCATGTAGGTCCATGATTTGTTGATTATTATTTGTTTAAGATCCTTCTTTAGTTGTAATTTCCATATTTATTGAGTTTCTGTTGAACTAACTAACTTTCCCTCCCTCCTTCCTAGTCTTATTCTATATTTAGGCCAAGTTTATTATGTAAAATTCCACCTCGAATAGGTGGGTATTTGAGGTAAATGTACCATTGGAAAGTCCATATTGAAAGAGTAAAAACTCTCATTCAAATAGCCCAGGTTACTGGATATAAAAATACACCCTTCCCCTCGGCCTTCAAAATCTGAGGCTTTCTATACAAATATAACTCCATCTTCTAAGCCCTTCTCTCTCTTGGTTCTGTAACCCCCCCTCCTAGTAGTAGTAAGCATCTAACTAGCATGGTAGGTCCCATAAAACATCTACCTGTCCGTCAGTTGGTTTGGAATATTAAGCCAATTTCCTTCCCCATGTGAGAAATGATACCCACACTGAGTTAAAATCCTCTGCTCTATTAGGTCTCCCCTTGATTTGCATTCGTGTAGGATGTCTTTATCTAAGTGTCAAAAAAGTTCTTTCTAAAATAAGTATGTAAAGAAGCAAGGAAGTAAGGACCAGCTGTTGGTAATTATGGATTTTGGGTTAGCAAGGTGGGGTGGTAAATAGGCTATTCATACTAAATAGAAGTATCTGGTCCCAAATGATATCTAAGGTGATTCAATCCAGGGTTAGGTAGGGTTGGCAACAGATAGACTATTTCTAGGAAAGTAGTCAGGAGGGTAAATAATAAGTCCTTCCTTCCCCAATCTAAATAAAAAATCCTTTCCTTTCACCCTTCCACAAAGGTATGATCAGTAGTTGGTAGAGAGGGTGTTGCCGAAGCCCTTAACCCTTCCGCAAAGGACAGTTCTTTCCTTCCCATCCCTTACCAGCCAAATGGGGTTACACTAATTCCTTCCTCGATATTCTGGGTGGCACAAATGGTACTATCTGTCCTTCCCCGATCTGGTGGTTTCAAGGATACATTGATTGAGATTCCCACGAGAGTATCCATTGTCTTTCATAGATAGATGGTTGGACTGGTAGGAACATGCACACTTCCCTTTCTATAAAACATGGCCATAACAAGAAATATTTCAGAACATCCCCGCTTGGCCTTGTATTGAACAGCGAACACATTAGTCTTAATCACACTTCTTACGCATATGAGTCATAAAACCCATATCCACTTCTTTGGAATATAAAAGGGAACTTCTCATCTGAAACCTTCTGATTGATATGCTTATGAACCCACCTTATCTTTAGGATTATCTAATTGAGCACCGAACATTTTTATATGCAACAGGAACTATTCATGATAACCCTTTTCATTGCTATGATTTAGGTAAATCCCTTACCAATTCTTTGTGCCAACTTCCAACCTTATTCTTGTTTCAAATGGATGGGAATATTCTTGATCACCTACTTATAACTTAGGGTACCATTATAAATCCATTTATTTAGGGAAGAAATGGTTCAACCTACTGGATTAATGGAAATGGGTTACACTGAAAAGGAGGAACGATCTGTTTTTGCATCATGCATAGAAAAAGCTATCATGGGTGGAATTTTATACAACCTTATTATTTATTACATGCTTGGGTAAATACTTACAACTTTTTTATTATCCACCTGCTTACACCCAGAACTTTCTTATGTTTGATCTAGAACAACTAACCACCTTTCCTTTCCCTTATGGTTGATCCAACAACTGAGTTGCCTCAACCTATCTTTCTGGAGGGTAGGAATCATTTTGAGTATGTTATTCATTTTGTTTCCTATTTTTTGTTCCCTATTTTAAATAACAATTAATTTGTTCAATTAATGGTATGCCATCATTTTTACTGGTAAACTTATTGAATAGGTCTGTGAAATTAGCTATCCTTTTCAATTAGCTAATTGCCCCATCTCCGAAGCTTTCGATGATATTTAGAATGAGACGAGACAGTTCTAGACTTAGGCAGGTTCAGAAGAAATTGATTTTGTAGCCCTTTTAGTGTGTTGTAGAAACACTTTAAACCTGGGTCCCCCCAACCTCAGGCTCAAAAATCTCTTTCTGGTGTAGAATTACCATAGTAATTAGGAGTCAGTTTCCACTAAGGATGCCTTTATTTTAGTAAGCCCTATTCTTTGACACTCCATTTTATGTAGGTTATTTAGATGGCCATTCAGGAGTCATGTGCACTTTATTATTATATAATTTTATTTATAATGTACTATGCTACTTAGAAGATATGTATAATCCTAAGTCTACATTCTTTTGTTGGGCTTGGCATTTCAATCATGTTAGGAATCTTTATATTTAAAATATAAAAAATACACACACATAGGAAAAAATTATAAAGTCATCTAAATATCTGGGTGTTAGGATCCCCAAGGGAACAAGATGCAACGATTGTTACATCAAGTCTAGGAGATGAGGTGCCCTATTGCCTAGATGTACATAAATGCACATTCCAAATAAAATAAAGTTACAAATACTTTAAAGTTATGTCTAGCAAATATTTGTAAAACCCAACATTAAATACATAAGTAATGAAAATATAAAAAATATGTAATACTAATCCCATTCAATAAACTATATTGAATAATATCCTCTCAGGCCATGACACGTATGACCATAATGTGAGCATCGATGAGGAGCAACTGGCCCAGAACCAGAATGCTTATCCTGCCGCATTTTATCCCATTGATCTAGAGCTAGTTGGTTGAAATCCAATAGCCACATTGGGAGAAGCAACAGAGTAAGCACCAGAGTAAGCAGATGCATTTGAACCAATTCAAAAGTCCATTTCATGTTACTAACAACATTCTAGGTTCAGTAGCTCATGCCAGAAATAAGTTGGTAAAATCTATTTTTTCGCGTTAATTAAAGGGAAAAGTCCTTATGGAAATCTCTATGGGGGAGCCAACACATCCTATGGTTTTATGGCCTCTACTCTATATTCTTCTAGTTGGATCATAAGTTCCTCAATGCTAGGTTCATCCTTCTTGATAGTTTGTTGAAATTAGCCCCCATATTTTGTTATGTTAAGAGGTATTTCTTCCTTAATATCTATGGCAAATGCATGATGAAAAATAGATACCTTCTTTGCTACCTTAGACCTTGTTCTTGTAATACCCCCAGTTTGAACACTGGAGTATATATTGAATCCCTTATGTAAATGGTTTCTTATTTCAACCCTGCGATTGGATTATCAAGATAATTCTTATGCTATGGTTGCATCCATGGAGATGGGTTACAATTTTTGGCAAGGCAATTTTGGAAAAATGCAAAAAATGCACCCTTGATCGAGGTCTTGACACCTCGATTGAGGGTTTAACAAATGCTCGATCAAGGTTTTCTTAAACCCTTGATCGAGCTTTTGATAAAACCTCAATTGAGGTCTTGACACCTTGATCAAGGTTTAACTAATAGCTCAATCGAGGGTTAAATAAAATCTCAATCGAGCTACTGACCTCGATCGAGGTCCCCGTTAAAAAAAATTATAAAAAAGGCCGCGAGCAGCCGTGCTTATTTCTCATTTTCTCCATAGACCACCTCGATCGGGCTGTAGCACAATCACGGACCTCGACCAAGCTAGACTGAGCTACATCACAAGCCACGACCACCCCTACCTTTCACCACGATGTCGGAGCAGAGAGGTAACACCCAAACCTTGTTTTTTTAAATTTAAATGGATTTTTTTTTAAGTTTTAAAATGTTAGGTTAAAATTGAAAAACAATATTGTTATAGATGTTTTTAGGTCAATTATTTTTGTCTAATATGTTAGAAATGTGTGCCGATAAGCAGAAATGCTGCCAGATATTTATAAAATTATAATTGAAATTTGTTATTTATTTAAAATTTATTTTTTTGTTTTATATATATTTTGTCAACCGATAGCGTTTATGCTGCCGGTTTAATTTTTAAATGTGTGCCCGACAAGCAGAAATGTTGCCCAAATTTTTTCAATCCTCCTAGAATACACGGAGGATTGAAAAAATTCAAATTTGTTAAAATTTAAAATTTAAATTTATAGTTTGTATAAATATTTCTATCAACCAACAGCGTTTATGCTGCCAGTTTAATTTTGAAATGTGTACTGGGCAAGCAGAAATGATGCCCAATTTTTTCAATCCTCCGAGAATACATGGAGGATTTGAAAAAATCCAAACCTTATACGCGAGACAATCATGAACCTTAAACCGATGGAAGCATTTATCTAAACAACCCTTATATATATATATATATATATATATATATATATATAAACTATTAACTATTTAAGTAAAATAAATTATAACTATAATTAAAATATTATATTAATTTATATTTATATTTCTTATAAATATTTTTTCATAATAAAATATTATATGTATGTTTTGACTTATTAGCTCACAAATTTTTATTTTAGTTTATTGAAAGGTGTACTTATGTATTTTTGTTTTTTTAAGCTCAAACAAAAGTATTATGAAAATTTGGATCATCTTTTTTTTGGAAAATAATAATAATAAATAAGTGTGTAAATTTGAATTTAAATTTATAAAAGTGTAGCTATATATTTTTAGATTTATCAAGAAAAATAAAATGGAAATATTAATGAAGCATATAAGATTAGATTTTAAATTATGAAAAAATAGAAGTATTTTTAAATTAAAAAATAAAAATCAAATTAAAAAAATAATAGAAATATATAATTTAATTTTTTTTAAAGAATATCAAAATAAAAAATTAATAGAAATCCATAATTTAAGATAAAATGATATTTTTGATATTTTTTAGAAAAAATATATAGATTTATATTCAACATTTTGAAAATTATAAATTATAAATTTAGAATATTTTAAAATAATAGTAAAAAATAATACTAATAAAATATCTAAATTTATACATTAAATTATGGAAAACTGGAATTGTAATTTAATTTTAGAAAGATGGATGAAAAAATTAATTAAAAACATAAGTTGTGACTTTAAATCATAAAAAATTTGAAATTATTTTTATTTAAAAGGTTGAAATGAAATAATTAACCAACTATATTAATTGGAGTATAAGTTTTCATTTGTAAAGATAAATTTAATGATATAATTATAATTTTACAAATTAATTTAAAAATATGATTATATTTTAAAATGTATATAAATTAATTTACATAATTATAATTTTAAAAATTAGTTTAAAATTTAATATATATTTTAAATGTTTATGAAAGAGTTAATGAAATATATAAATTTAGATTTTAAATTTTAGAAAATTAAAATATTTTAAAGATTTAAAAATATGAAACTATTAATAAAATATATAAGTTTTGATTTGAACTTATAGAGAAGTGGAACTATATCTTTTTGTTTTAAGGAAACTCAAATCTAAGTATTGTGGCTTTTCTTGTTTTTCAACAACAACAACAACAAAAACATGAAAGTTGTTATTCAAGTGTGAATCAAAGTTACCTAGGACAATATCATAGAATCTCTAGCCTCTTGTAACAAGCATACATCCCACCAACAACAATCCAAAAGCAACCAACATTCCCTATGTAGGCCAAAACAAGACTAAAGCACCTGGCATGACTAACTTGTACCTAGTGGAAAAAAATCAAGATAGATAGACATGTTGAAGATATTGTTGTATCTTTTCATAATATCCTTGATGAAATGGTTGACTTGTACCTAGTGGAAAAAAATGATATCGACATAAATTACATGTATAGGTAAAGTTTAAAAAAAATTGAAATGAAAAGTTAGAGACTGTTACTAGTTGGGATGAAAAGTTAGAGCTTCGAACTAAGCGAAAACCATGAGTCCCAAGAACACTTTTGCATTCACACACATGACATGAATGATCAAGCTCAACTATATGTGAAAAAAGCTTTGCATGTGTCATTTCCTTATTGATTGTGCTCACACTCATAATCCTTCTCCCATTATTAATGTGCACCATGTGATGATATATTAATCATCTCAAATCTACATCTTTACTATTGACATATTTATCATTTATCTTATATTGTATGTTGACTGCATTTATTATGCCTTATTTCATGCAGATGCATCTCCATAGTGGGGTTCTTCGGTTCATCGAAGGTAGAGCACTAGTGGATCTGCGACCATTCCTCGCCCTGGAGGTTGATAGAGGACTCGTAAGTATACAATTGCGAATGATGTACTATTTGTTATTAGTTACATAAAATTAAATTGTTTCACATGTGTATATTTAATCATCAACTTGTATGTCTATATATTTCACAGGTTCTCCTAGGAATCCTACGTCGACAAACGCTCATGCCGAGGAGCCGAGCGACAACCTCTCTGGTAGTCGCTCTGTGCATGTGAGTGACAAAGAGGATACTGCTGGTGTCGGTGGGGAGGTTCCCCATGAAATAGGTACATTAAATGCATTTGTATTTTTCTTTTAGTTATTAGTACCTTTAATTTATATTTATTTCAAATTCACCTACATCTGATGTATGTATTTTGACTGACATTTATGTTTTCATCTAATTTCCAGGTGCTGCGTCTACACAATAGGGTCCCAAACCTCCCGAGGAAGCACTACGGGAGGATGAGATCACACATATCATGCTAAAAGACATTACCAGTCAGCGTGACTATTTGCGGATTATTGTTCGCTCCATTTTAGGGCAGTATCCTGCATCACGTTCGATGTGGATGATATTAGAGGAAGTAGAAAATCTACTTAAGGTCTACAGGTCCATCGAACCATTGAGTTATGAGGCCATTGCATGTTAGAGAAGAAGGGCCGCAGTAGTGGGTCCTGATAACTGGGCCACAGTGGTGGGTCCTGATAACTAGATAAAACAGCTGGCCATGATGTGAAGGAAATATTATTTGATATCCCTCTTGATCGCCGTGTTGGCCAACTGCTTAGACTCAAGGAGTTTAAGCTAGAGGATACAACACTTTATTATATGACAGGCTTATTGGAGAGTGGGGCATGTTTCCCCACCATGACCATGTCCCACTATACTTTGAAAAACATATATATGTAGAGTTTGTCCTATGGATGCACCTAGATTACACCAGCACACCCTCGAGCTTCTATGGTGCTGGTGGGGGACATAGTCATGCACGTCCTAGGGCTAGGAGAGACCCTGGAGCTTAGCCAGATCCATAGCCTTTGGTAGGTCGCCCTAGCAGGACCATGCTTAGGACAAATGATGTAGTTGAGGCATCTCAACTAGCGATTGAGGAGCGAAGTGCATTAGCAGAGGAGACACACATTACAATGCATGGTACTATGATGGTTGTGCAGGATGAGAGATGTAAAGCACCCACTGCACCTACAGAGCCAGAGTTACAGTGGGTGGCTGATGATATTCTCTGTATTTTTTATCATGACACTCTGCTGCAGTATGTTATCATGTCCCGTGATGCATATTATCGACTGCATGATAGATGAAGGCCTCGACTGATGGGACATGTATATCTTTATTGTCATCATTTTATTGTCATCATCTGATTGTCTTGATTGTAATGTATCATCAAATGAATAATTTTTTAACTAATACTTTTCTTTGTGTTATAATTCCATGCAGGAGCCCAGTTTCATTGAGGTCCTTTTTGGTAGTGATGCATCTGTTCAAGGTCCCGCTACAGTTCCGTCTGCCCATGTCGATGAGGTATGTATTAACTTTCATCCTAAATTTGAATTTCTAAATGAGTCAATTGTTGAACACGTAATACTTTGGTTTGTTCTAACTTTTGTCATTTATCTTGTTCATATTGTACAGGATAGAAGCAAGGTCATTGCACAGGATTCTACACAGCCCCGCCTGAGTCCTACTCATGACACGCCAGTCGATAAGGTACTAGTTATTTATGTTCAAATTGTTTGCATATTTATGTTCAGATTATAATTTACATGTTCAAATTGTAATTCATTAATATAAATATTTTCATGTCATGAAAACAGATGCAGACACAGGCAGCTGCAGATGAGGGCATTGAAGCCTCTGCGATGTTTACGGATGAGTGGGTTACCGTTCATCAGCCGGGTCCTTATGAAGGCTCGTCTTGGCAGATACCCAGCCTCCCAAACCTGACAGTCATCTCGAGTGAGGTGAGTTCATAGATATGTGTTTCATATATATTTATCTTTTTGTCACATTGTACATGCAATTTAAATATGTGGTATGTAACTAGCTTGCAGATTTCACGGTTTTAACTTCTGCAGTTCTCGGACCTAGGCAATTTTCTTTGTGATGTGCATGAGGAAGGCTAGGGACATAGTGTAGCAGAAGGTAGTGGCCATGATGGTCGATCGCTCGATCAATGGTGTAGGAGTGATTTGTAGACTGTGTTATTTGTGGAATTTATTATTTTGTACTTTATGATTATCAATATAAATATATATGGATTTTTTTTTTAACATATTGGTCTGTTAAATGTTTTAATTATTTGCATTTATAGTTTAAATTTTGTTTTCAGTTACAATTAGTACATATTTAACAATCATTAATGTTTTACAATCTTACGAAATTGTACAATTTTGCAATTTAATAAATTACAAGTTTACAAAATTTACGATGTTTACAAAGTTTACATGTTTACATGTTTGCAAAATCGTCAATCGAATGCAACTTACAATTTTTAACGTAACTTACAATTAAAATGTTACAGAATTTACAACTTTACAATGTAATATCTACTAGGTGCAAATTACAACTACAACATAAAATTTGATTTCATTTACAGAAAAATTGCAACTACAATTTTAAATTTGGTTTCATTTGAAAAAAAATTTACGAGTTTGCAAATTTGTCAATCAAACGAAACTTACAATTTAACATAAATTACAATTAATATCAATTGCAATTGGTAGATTTAATGAGGACGCAATAAATGTATGTGTTATTCTAAGTTGTATTGCATATCACTAACAATTTACAAGTTTACAATTGACAACTTGTCTACAATGTAACATGTAATTTAGAACTTTGCACAAATAGAGTGTGATATACATGTATTTGCACAAATACACCAAAAAACAATTACTTGCACATAGAGTATATGTGAATGCACATACTCGCATATATAACTTTACAAAAATTACATTCAAATACAAATGAAATATTTAAAAAGAAATTTTGATTTGCTGCATTTCAAAAGCATGTCAACTATGTCAACATCAAAAGTGACATATAACTTTCATTCATACGGCCAATGGTTTATAGGAATGCGCGTCTCCATAATACGATCATGGTCAGCTACTGACATCTTCCATCTCTTTGGTTCACCCCTATTCACCTTGATTTCAATGATATGTATCTGAGCTTCCACCACCAAATGAATGTACTGATAAGAGATATATTCAGGCCTGAAATCTTTGTATATAATATAATCACCTTGTCTTCTCACTTTTTCAAAAAAGTGTCCCATCACAACTAGGTCACCAACCTGGTACGTGAACTCTCCATCGACATAGGGCTGAACCAACCTGCTTTTGATTTGTGTACATAGCATCAAAAAATATGCCACATGCTCATCATTTCCCGGTGGTGCAATTACAACAAATACATCACCTGCATCAAGATGTTCAAATAGTAAGCAAATCTTAAATATATATATATATATATATATATATATATATATATATATACATGTGTACAAGACTAGAAGTTTAAACATTCAATCAACTATCATGTACCTTGCTTAACCAAATCAGAAACCCGATGTGGCTCCTTTGGATTAAGAGGGACATATCTCCATTGTTTGACATATGCATCGTTAATGCAATGATCAACCCCCAGTCTATTGGCGTCAATGCAGAACTCACAAAAACACACATACTTCCTCGTTTCAATGGAAAATATGTCGCTGATGTATTTACTACGAACTGAATGTAGTTCTCTCGTACTAGGTATGGTCTCACAATACCATGGCATTGATCTATTCACATCGCTGAGGGAAACATCCCAAAAAATCCTGCATTAAATAAAAAAAATCATCTCTCTCTCTCTCTCTCTCTCTCTCTCTCTCTCTCTCTCTCTCTCTCTATATATATATATATATATATATATATATATATATAATACAAACACATTTATTAAATTCCAATTAAGTTGTTTATATATATATAGTTTCTATCTACGCATCGACCTTGCTTGTTCATGAAATTGGTGACCCAAATTTTGTGTGCACCAATAAACTACTTTTGCTGAGCACTTGAGTTGAGTTGCACTATGACTCATTTGGTACCTCCAAGGTGCTCGCTTCATGCATGCACCTGTGCCATCATGTTCACATTTTTCGTGCCCTGTTTCAAGAAAGCTCCAGGTGTGTCAAATTCTTGTCTCTCTATGAAGGTGACTCAACCAATAAAAGGAGCATACCGATTTGAATTTCCCTGCACACCCATCTGACCAAATCTAGTGTTCTGTAAATGACACTCCATTATTTTTGAATGAATCATAAATCAACCCAAAGTAGTGTTGAGCAAACAATGTGTCATTCTCATGATCATCACTGACATAAAAATGGTATTCCTTGATCACATCGCGTGACTGAGGAGTGCTATCCCTACCATCAATGCTCACCTGAGCATGTCTAGATAATACATGTACGAAGATGGACACCCGGTCAAAGTGATAATACTCACTTTTTATCTCTCTCTGAGGAGCAAATGTGTAATTCTCAGCAAAGTCTACCACCGATAGGATTGTGCCTGACCAAAAACCTCACAAGAATGCTTAAATTCTAAATCTTTCTACCTAGATCTATGGGAGTGTTTAATGTATTTGTAAATATGACTTTGAAACTTGTCCATGAATTATGAAATAGGAATATCATCCTCGAGTAAGTCGATCCTCTTAGATGGAACATGTGAAGAAGATGATGGATTCATGGAGACATACTCATATCTCTTCCACTTAACTGTGATATCTGACAATCCAGGGTGTGTTGGATCGATAAGAAACTTCCTATGGAAAAATGCCAAATCACCACATTCATGGCATCTTCTCCCACCTACACACCTTTTAATGAAAAACACATTTTCAGGATTCCTATTGCATAGTATCATAGAAATAAAATCCCGCACTGTGTGAGGAGCGGGTTCACCATCCCAAAGTTTTTTGCGAAAATCCACAAATGTGTCATAGTATAACTGGAATTCAACGTGGTATCGACAACAACAAGTCTCCTGAATCATATTCGGACTACTATAACACGGTTTCAACTTACTGAACATGGTAAATGAGATTTGGACATTGGGATTTGATTCTTTAAATTCCTTGAACAAAGAAACTCCTGTCATCTCCATAACATGCTTGCAATGCTCCTTATAAATGCCTCTTCCAGAACGTTGTTGCAGGACATGTTTTTGATCTGGTTTAGCATGAGAATGGTTGTCTCAATACTCTATCACCTTCTCTCTAATTCCCTCTTCCATATTGTCTTTATATGTTTCTCTGCATTTAAGATCCCAACAAGAAGCTTCATCGTTTTCATCTATCTTTACCCTAAAATTAGTGTATTTGTGCAGTGTTTTTCTTGAAACGTGGAGCAAATTTGACATTGTTGTGACCATTCTATTTCTTGAGGTGCTTCATGTCACAATAGTAGTTGTAATTTCCCTACAAGAAACACTGATGTCAGTTTTTCTTGACTTTCCAAATGCAGATAGTGCAGTTGTTACATTTTATGTCACTTTCTCACATGCATTTTTATTTTTAACATCCTTAAAACCCAACAACTTTGTGGCACGTTTCAGTTTTTTGTGTTTTTATCAATCCATGTAGGATTCGATCTTGTGTTATTAATGATTGTTGTTCAAAGTACAACTTGATTATGTTACTAACATGATCTTTGATTGTCCAATCAGGGGTCGGGTTCCCGAGCTCTTCTTGAGTGGCATCATCCAACCCTCTTAAACAATTAGAAGACATTCCAACGTCATTGAAGCTCCCAATTACTCTTGAGAAATAAGAGGGTGCACGATCCTGTGATGGCTGGCCAGGATCTAGCATTAAATAAATACAAGCTCAAGAGTAACATTTTATTTTACTTATCATATTGTCATTGTTTGTTAAAAAAATAGAAAATATTTATACAAGCTTGAATATTCACTATATGTATTGATTTTCATATCTTTACAATGATCTCTTACATCTCACATTCAAGGCTAATTAATTCTTGATGTGATGAATTGGGTGGAAAGGATGTAGGTCCACTGCCAACTGCCCCTTCATGGAAGGGATCTGGATGTATTCCATCCATAGGGCTAGATGGAGCAGTGAAAATATTATCTTTGGATTGGTAGCAATCTGAGTCAGATTCAAAGGCCGTGTGTCCCTCTGAAGGTGAGGAGTGTTGTCGACGAGGGATTCGATGGTGATGGTCCAAAGAACCAAAATCAGGGGATCACCCCCTAAGGCGAGAGGAAGAACATGTTAGTGTTAAACTTGACTTGAGATTGAGTCAAAGGTGGTTAGGTCTAGCACATGGTTTGGGCACATGGTTTGTTGTAGCCCATGGTATTGTCCCATAGTATTGCATGTGTTAACCTTGAATCGGGATTGAGTCAAAGGTGGTTAGGTCTAGCACATGGTTTGTTGTAGCCCATGGTATTGTCCCATAGTATTGCATGTGTTAACCTTGACTCGGGATTGAGTCAAACATGGTTAGGTATAGCACATGGTTTGGGCACATGGTTTGTTGTAGCCCATGGTATTGTCCCATGGTATTGCATGTGATTAAGCCTTTATAAGGATTGAGGAGGCTCCATTGTAAATTGTACTGGGTACTGTAGTGTACTGGATGTGGGCATTGTATTGTGCTGGAATAGAGACTGTGAGAGCGTGAAGAGGAAGTGCAACGGTTTTACTGCAGGGCGTATCCCTTCATCTTTTTGGACTGAAATAAAAGGACTGGCAAATTTGTTTGTGGATGTAGCCCATCGTTTGGGTGAACCACGTTATATCTGTGTCTCTCTGTACTATTTTAATTTGTTTTTCATCTTGTTTATTGATTTAATTGTATAATTGTTATTGCTCTGTGGTCCTGTTCTTCTAACAATTGGTATCAGAGCCAAAAGGTCTATTTGGTTTGTAAACTCACAGGAAAGAAGGGTTCCTGGTTCGAGTGGCAGCAATGGTGGAAAAAGGAAAGTTTAGGGTCGATAAATTTAACGTCCAAAACTATTAGTTATGGAAGATGCAAATGGAGGACTATCTGTACCAGAAAGATTTGTACCTGTCGTTGGGCGGAAAAGCAAAACAGCCAGCGACTATGAAGGATGAATAATGGGAGGTTCTTGACAGAAAGGCACTAGGAACAATACGGCTGTGCCTGGCTTTGTCGGTGGCCTTCAATATTTCAAAAGAAATAACAACAAAGGGTGTGATGAGCGCATTGAGTAAGCTCTACGAAAAACCCTCGGCTTCTAACAAGGTATTTTTAATGAAGCGTTTATTTAATATGAAGATGTCAGAAAGTGGATCTGTTCCTAACCATTTAAATGAGTTTAATACACTTACCAGTCAGTTAAGTTCTGTAAAAGTGAACTTTGATGATGAGGTTAGGGCTCTTCTAATCTTGTGCTCATTTCCAGAAAGCTGGAATAGCTTGGTCATGGCTGTAAGTAACTCTGTCCCTAGTTCAACCACTCTTAAGTTTGATGATGTTGTTAGTGTTATTCTTAGCGAGGAAATGTGAAGGAAAAGCACAGGTGAGACATCAGGTAATGCATTGACCATGGAGAGCAGAGGGAGACAAAAAGAGAGAGGAAGGAGCCCAGGAAATCGTGGCAAGTCTAAAAAGGGAAGATCCAAGTCCAGATTAGGAAAAATCCAAGTCCAGATTAGGAAAAATAGAATGCTGGAACTGCGGTAAGAAAGGACATCTAAAGAAAGACTGCAGAGCACCAAAGAAGAAAGGTGAGAGGCAGCAAGAGACTACCCAGGAAGCAAATGTAGTAGGTGATGTGTTACAAGATGCTTTGATTCTTGCATTAGATAATACTAGTGATTACTGGGTAGTAGATTTAGGGGCTTCATGTCATGCTACACCCCATAGGTAATTCTTTTATGATTATGTTCAAGGTGATTTTGGGCACGTGTTATTGGGGGATGATGAACCATGTAAAATTGTTGGAAAGGGTAAGGTACGGATTAAACTAAATAATGGAAATGACTGGTTGCTAAAGGATGTAAGGCACATTCCTACTATGAAAAGAAATCTGATCTCAATAGGGCAGTTGGGAAATGGCGGCTGTTTGTCTACATTTGGAGAAACGTGGTGGAAGGTCACTAAAGGATCAATGTTAATTGCAAAAGGAAATAGGATAGGTACGTTATATTTATGTCCTCATAGCTCTGATCATTCTATTTCTGTAGCTTCCACATAAATAGGTGCAACGTTGTGGCATCATAGGCTTGGACACATGAGTGAGAAGGGGATGCAGATTCTCCACTCAAGGAAACTGCTTCCAAATCTGAAGCAGGTAAGTTTGGAATTTTGTGAGAACTGTGTTTATGGAAAATAGAAGAGAGTTAGATTTCTCAGGGTTGGGAAACAAAAGAAGAGTGAAAAGTTAGAGCTTGTCCATACAGATGTATGGGGACTAGCTCAGGTACAATCTCTTGGTGGCTCTCGTTATTATGTTACTTTTATTGATGATGCAACTAGAAAAACATGGGTTTATTGCATTAGACAGAAATCTGATGTGTTTGATACTTTTAAGAAGTGGAAATCTTTGGCTGAGAATGAGACAGGAAAAAGGTTGAAATGTCTCAGATCTGATAATGGAGGCGAGTACTACAGCAAGGAGTTTGACAGTTACTATTCACACAATGGGATTCATAGAGAGAAGACAGTCCCTAGAACACCCCAAGAAAATGGTGTGTCAGAAAGGATGAACAGAACGATCATGGAGCATGCAAGGTGTAAGAGATTGCATGCAGGGTTTCCCTTATAGTTTTGGGCTGATGCTATAAACACTGCTATTTATTTAATAAACAGAGGGCCTTCAAGCGCTTTGGATGGTGGAATTCCAGAGGAGGCATGGACAGGTAAACAGGTAAAATACTCATTTCTGAGAACTTTTGGTTGTGAAGCATTTGTCCATATTGATAAAGATGATAGAACAAAGCTTGAGGCTAAATCCAAGAAATGTACCTTTATTGGATACGGGGTTGATGATTTCAGTTATCGCTCATGGGATCTTAAAAATTGCAAAATCATTAGGAGTAGAGATGTAGTATTCAATGAAAAGGTCATGTATAAAGATCAGTTGCAGTGAAAGAAAGAAGAAAAGGAAAACACAAAGTACACAGTGCTTGATGAAATCAAAGAAAATGAAGTTCCAAAAGCACTAGAAAATCAAGAGCAGCAGCAGGTACCTGAAACTCCTGCAACTGTAAGAAGGTCTACCAGGTTAAGTAGACCCCCTGAATGATTCTCTCCTTCACTGTATTATTTTTTGATGACTGATTCTGGTGAGCCAGAATGTTTTGAAGAAGCAATGCAGGTAGAAACTAGAAAGAAGTGGGAGCAAGGCATGGATGAGGAGATGGACTCATTGGTAAGAACCAGACTTGGGATCTGGTTAAGTTGCCTGCAGGAAAAAGGGTATTGCAGAATAGATGGGTTTACAGGTTGAAGGAAGAAGATGGAGGAAAGAAGCGGTACAAGGCTAGACTTGTTGTAAAGGGGTTTGCACAAAAGAAAGGTATAGACTTTGATGAAATATTTTCTCCTGTTGTTAAAATGAGTTCAATTAGAACTATTTTAAGTCTAGTGGCGGTAGAAGATTTGCATCTTGAACAATTAGATGTAAAAACGGCCTTTCTCCATGGGGATTTGGAGGAAGAGATTTATATTCAGCAGCCACAAGGGTATGAGGTCAAAGGGAAGGAGAATTTGGTTTGTAGGTTGAAGAAGAGTTTGTATGGCCTGAAGAAAGCTCCAAGGTAGTGGTACTTAAAATTTGATAAGTTTATGACAGAACAAGGTTATGATAGATGTCATTCTGACTACTGTGTTTATTTCAAGAGGCTAGATAACGAAAGATATATTATCTTGTTATTGTATGTGGATGACATGCTTGTTGCAGGGTCTAACATGAAGGATATAAATGTGCTCAAAAGAAAAATAGCTAAATCATTTGCAATGAAGGATTTGGGCGTTGCAAAGAAAATCCTTGGTATGAGAATAACAAGAGACAGGAAAAATCACAAATTGACATTGTCTCAAGGTGAGTACATAGAAAAGGTGTTGCAGAGGTTTAGAATGCAGAATGAAAAACCAGTCAGCACACCTTTGGCAATCCATTTCAAACTAAGAAAGCATATGTGTCCAGAGACACAGGAAGAGATAGATTACATGTCCAAGATTCCCTATTTATCAACAGTTGGGAGCTTGATGCATGCCATGGTGTGCACAAGACCAGATATTGCACATGCAGTGGGAGTTGTGAGAAGGTATATGAACAATCCAGGTAAAGAGCATTGGAAAGCAGTACAATGGATTCTTAGGTATTTGAGAGGTACCACTTCTCATGCATTATGTTTTGGAGGTTCAGACACTATTCTATAGGGATATGTTGATGTAGATATGGCTGGTGATAAAGACAGCAGGAGGAGCACCACAGGATATGTGTTCACTGTAGGTGGAAAAACAGTAAGTTGGATTTCAAAACTGCAATAGGTTGTTGCACTTTCAACAACGGAAGCAAAGTATGTTGTTGCTACAGAGGCTAGTAAGGAGATGATTTGGTTGCAGAGGTTCATGGAAGAATTGGGTAAGAAACAGGAGAATAGTAGGCTGTACAGTGACAGCCAGAGTGCCATTCATCTTGAAAAGAACTTAGTATTTCATTGAAGGACTAAACATATAGAACTCAAGTACCACTTCATAAGATCTATTCTAGATGAAGAACTGTTAAAACTAGAAAAGATTCACACTAGCCAGAATCCTGCAGACATGTTGACAAAGGGAGTAACCAGAGATAAACTGAGTTCCTGCTCGGTTTCTATTGGCCTTAAAGCATGAAGGTGAAAAGAAGAAATTTGCCAAGTCCAAGGTCAAGCAAGTGCAGCAGCGGTAGAGTTGCTGTGATTAGTCACCATGAAGGCACAAAAAAAATGTAATGTAGCGGTTTGCATGTAAATGGGCATATGGCTATAAGACCTGGTAAGGCATGCATACCCCTGGTAACTCACCGGTAAAGTCGGGCGATAGAGCTAGGTGATAGAGGGGTGTATGTAAGATTCCTCGGTAAATACTTGAGGGGAGTTGGTGATTACTCCAAGTCAAGTTTAAAGGGGGGATTGTTAGTGTTAACCTTGACTTGAGATCGAGTCAAAGGTGGTTAGGTCTAGCACATGGTTTGGGCACATGGTTTGTTGTAGCCCATGGTATTGTCCCATAGTATTGCATGTGTTAACCTTGATTCGGGATTGAGTCAAAGGTGGTTAGGTCTAGCACATGGTTTGGGCACATGGTTTGTTGTAGCCCATGGTATTGTCCCATAGTATTGCATGTGTTAACCTTGACTCGGGATTGAGTCAAAGGTGGTTAGGTCTAGCACATGGTTTGGGCACATGGTTTGTTGCAGCCCATGGTATTGTCCCATAGTATTGCATGTGTTAACCTTGACTTGGGATTGAGTCAAAGGTGGTTAGGTCTAGCACATGGTTTGGGCACATGGTTTGTTGTAGCCCATGGTATTGTCCCATAGTATTGCATGTGTTAACCTTGACTTGGGATTGAGTCAAAGGTGGTTAGGTCTAGCACATGGTTTGGGCACATGGTTTGTTGTAGCCCATGGTATTGTCCCATGGTATTGCATGTGATTAAGCCTTTATAAGTCTTGAGGAGGCTCCATTGTAAATTGTACTAGGTACTGTAGTGTACTGGATGTGGGCATTGTATTGTGCTGGAAGAGAGACTGTGAGAGCGTGAAGAGGAAGTGCAGTGGTTTTGCTGCAGGGCGTATCCCTTCATCTTTCTGGACTGAAATAAAAGGACTGACAAATTTGTTTGTGGACGTAGCCCATTGTTTGGGTGAACCACGTTATATCTGTGTCTCTCTGTACTGTTTTAATTTGTTTTGCATCTTGTTTATTGATTTAACTGTATAATTGTTATTGCTCTGTGGTCCTGTTCTTCTAACAGAACATGTTCGAGCAATGATCGTTGTAGTAGTAACTAGAGATGAATATGGACCCTAGTTTAAATCAGCTTCCTAATGGTTCAAAGGTAGTCACTCGGCCACCAAAGCTGTCTCAGGATTGAGTATTGGGGTAGTACCCCTCACTTCACGATGCAGGTAAAAATGCTAATCGCTCGGCCACAGCCGACAACTCTTTGGTTTTCCTCACAGGTGGGAATCTAGTCAATCCGGTAGGGGTCGTTTCCCTTTTCGCTTGAAAGGTCCTCTCAATGGATAGCTACTTTGGGGTTCTTGTGGTGATCCTCATAATTATTTTTAGGGAAAATACCAAGTACTTCCCACAGTTGTTGCAGATGAGAATTATGTCCCAAACCGGATGTTATTAATTAAATTAGGTTACTTTTAAGGTTTTGCTCGGGGTCATGAACCGAGCGTGTTGTTTTAATGGTGTGAGTGTGTGCACTGTGTATGAAACTTTTGTTCCAAAAAAAAGTAATAGGGTGTCCTATTTAGGGTTTTTATCCCTTTTTGAGTTTTTATCCTTTTTTTGGATTTTTTGAGTCCATTGATGTAAGGCTGGTGCTTCTGCACGTTAATGTGATTGTAATTGTAATGTGATTATAATTGTATTTGTGATTGTAATTGTAATTGTTTATTTTATTTGAGATCATCATTCTCATGAATGCTTAAATCCATATGATTCCTAGTCATTTGTACATGATTGTAATGCAATGTAATTGTAAAGTAATTGTAATTGTAATGTAATTATCATCATTATCATAATGTAATGTAATTGTAATTTGAACATTGAAAATGTTCATATATGAATATGAAATAAAATCATATTAAAATTGATGAAAGGAGAGATAAGGTTATAGAAAAGATGAAGAAAATAAGTGCAATGTTAAGAAAAGAAGATGCAAGTCAACCTATGATGGTGCAATCAACTCCCATTGAGAACAATCTTTGTAATTTTTAACATAAACATTACATATTTCTGAGGCTATATTATCAAATTATAATTCATTTGAATGTGAGGGTATATCATCAAACTATAAAATTCATTTGTATGTGAGGTTATGTGAGGCTAATGGATATATGCATATTCATTGAGAACTAGATATTATGCTATAATATTATGCACTATAATTATATATATTCATCAACCATTCTCTATTTTCATTGAACAACTAGAACTACTCATACTATAATACACTTACTTTGTATATATGTAATTTAGTGTATTGGTTGAACATTTTTTTCGAGTCTTTCACAACACATACCATTCTTTAACATGTACATAAGTGGTTTTAGAAGGTTGTATATATACATGCACATACAATGTATATAAGTTTATGAATTAATTACAAAATTATAATTAAATTCTAAACAATTTAACATGTATATATATAAAATTTATGAACTAGAACACTATGAAATTGAATATATGAATATGCAATATGAAATTATATGAATATGTTCACTAATAAAAAATTATACAATTTATATACAATTATGAATACATATATATGAATTCGTACATGCACAGAGAATGTATATAAGTTTATGAATTAATTACAAAATTACAATTGCAAAATATAATTAAATTCTAAACAATTTAACATGTATATATATAAAAATTATAAACTAGAACACTATGAAATTGAATATCTAAATACGCAATATGAAATTATATAAATATGTAAATATGAAATTATACAATTTACATACAATTATGAATATATATATATATGAATTCATACATGCACATACAATGTATATAAGTTTATGAATTAATTACAAAAACATAATTAAATTCTAAACAATTTAACATATATATATATTATGAACTAGAACACTATGAAACTGAATATATGAATATGCAATATGAAATTATATGAATATGTTCACTAATAGAAAATTATACAATTTACATACAATTATGAATACATATATATGAATTCATACATGCACATACAATGTATATAAGTTTATGAATTAATTACAAAATTACAATTACAATATTATATTTACATTCTAAACAATTTAACATGTATATATATAAAAATTATGAACTAGAACACTATGAATTGAATATATTATGCAATATGAAATTATATGAACTAGATCACTAGGAAAATGAAATTATATATATGAATATGAAATTGCATAACTTTTAAATCATATCAATATTGTTAGCAATGGCATTTGATTCTCCCATCATAGGTTGATTTGCATCTTCTTCTCCTCTCAAGATTGCTCTTTTTTTCCTCTTTCTTTCTCTCTTATTTCTTCAGTGTTGCTTTGATTCCTAGTCAATATTTTACTTTGACGCTTCTTGCTTCCCATTGTGATCAAGATCAACAATCCAAATTCATACTTGTAACAATATGTAAACACAATACGCAATGCTAAATTTGCATTAGAACACAAACATTGCTTCAAATAGGTTAGTCAATTGTGAAGGGTAAAATTAGTAACATGTTTATGTTTTATGTTTTATGTTTACATATAATTTCTTTAGGAATTTAGGTGGGAAATGAGTTTAGGTAGGTATTTGGAATGACATTAACGCCATCAATTCCTAAGTTCATTCCCGAGCATTTTTTATGATTTTTAAGAAAAATGGGACCTCGATCAAGGTTGTAGCTCGATCGAGGGTTTATTAGATCCTTGATTGAGGGTTTAATAAAACATCGATCAAGATTTTGTTAAAACCTTTATCGAGGGGTTTTAATACCTCGATCGAGCTCCATACCTCGATCACAGACCTGAAAAATAGAGAATTATCCCTCTTACAGGAAAATCAATGTTTCTTTGTGTCTTCTAGGGGTGTAAACTCTGCCATTCATGGCACATAACTGAGTGAATTTCATACCGATAGATTCATCACCAAATCCTCTATCCATTGAGGTATCATGCATGCATTTTGGCATTCATATGGTTTTTGTTTTAATTGGTTCTAAAACTTACACATAGAAAACCTGACAACAACTTCGAAGCAGCTCAAAGAAAAATCCACAAGGTAAAAAATATACATCCAAAAATTTCTTAAAAATGCACAGCCACAGATCAATGCGCCCTATCTTTGGTTTTTCAATTTCTGAAAAATAGTGGAAAAAAGGATGGGATGGACACACATGTGTATAAAATGAGGCTGAAATCAGATGTGATCGCTTTCGAAAAATAATAAATAATTGTATATTGTGAAGTAAATTAACAAAAAAATATGCAGACCATAGTAAATTTTGTTTAGATCACGCTCATATATATATATTTTTTAAATTATTAATGTAAGATTGAATTATTGGGGTGGGACATGAGCCACTTATTAACTTCTTCAAATTTTTAAGGTTACACAATTCATTAAATGAGAAATTTTACACATTAAATGACATCAGAATATTTAAAAAAATATATCATTGGGAAGCCAACATAATATTCTATAATTTTTGTTTTTACTACAAGTAAAAATTCACATGGCATATATGTGTTTTGAGGGCTTTTATCTAGAACATGAGTAAAAAATCAGGTTTTCATCACCAAATTTGGACAAAAAGTGTTACCCACCTTAATGCATTTACCCCTATGTAAATATTATGTTTTTAAACAAGGGTATGAAAGCATCAAGAAAAAATGAAAAAAAAATTGGCTAAGTTTTGAGGAGTTTAAATACCCCAATGGAGAAATCCTGAAACCGAATCGAAGGACAAAACATGGTGAAAACCAGCATGTGTCAATGTTGATATCAGGGGTGAGAGTGATGATACTCGAGATAAATATCTATAGTTGAAACCAATCATGGTTACAAGTGGTAGAACCCCGGTGTTCATTGGAATTAGATATTGGAATATATAATAGTGGAAATTGGAAGGAACCCCAAGATTATTGGTTTGACAATGGATTAAGAATTGCATGGAAGAGTTGTCAGAATGTGCCAGAAAAGAAGTATGGATAGGACATATGAAAACATTTCATAGATTTTCCTTGAATTTTGTTACAATGTCACTGTGAAAATATGACTCACAACAAGATCTAGGATCCAAGGGAATCCTCACAACTCAAGAATTTCACAAACTATGTTGAAAAACAGTGAAAAGAGCAAACTTAACACAATGAATAGTGCCAATAACTGAAGTTTTTATTATTGTACAACATGTAAATATGTCTAGAAAATAGTTATAATAAAATAGGTGAAAACCATTAGCTTTTGGAGGAAAATTAGAGGCACACATGTGGTAGGCTTAGATTGGATCGTAAACCCCCCTAGGTGGACCAATGAGCTCCCAAACCACCTCAAACGGTAACGAATGGCCATGTGAACATGGGTGAATCATGTTAGGAAATAAATTAGGGTAGTATAGGAGTTATAATTCCATGGGTGAGTGAGTGAGAGTGGCTCTAAGATGCAATAAATGGTCCAAAAGAGAAAAAACACTCAAATACAATGCATGGGAGCCTTTGGTCAAACTAGTTCCATATTTTAAGGAGTGGGAGCACACCAAGGACTCAAATATAATAAATGAGGATGCATGTCTCTCCTGAATGATCAAATGTGGGCACTTGGGTGCATTATTGAGCCCAAAACACCCAAATACCTTGCTAGACCAACATAACCAAGGTTTGGATCACATGACATAAGTACAAAACAAATGAAAATGTCTCCTAGGTGTATGCGACCATGGTACTAGTTGGTATTATTATCTAACAACCCCCCTTAATCCTGAATTAGTGTAACCACATCAAAAATTGAGGCCTTGGAAACTAAGGCTCAAGTCACCTCTTATAAAACTTTATTTGTCGATATAACAAAGGTAAGGAGGGAAACCTCATGGGAACAAAACATCCCCTAAAAAATGGACATGGAGAAAAATATGAAAGTGAATATCAGTCATCACCATGTGTCACCCACTCCAAGGACTGACCTCATATAAGTGAATGTCTTCTCTGTGAAGATCTTGGTGAAGATGTCATCAGTTTGCTCTCCAAATGGGCAATATTGCAATGATATCACCAGCTCATGCACAAAGATATGGATGTAGTAGATATGTATCTCAATGTGATTGGTCCTATTTCATTGTACTATATCAGTGGAAATTTGATTTCACTTTGATTTATGTACCAAATGATAGTGGGTGAATCAAATGCAAAACCAAGTTCTCCAAGAATGCCTTGTAACCACACACATTATGTAGCTGCATTCACTGCTCCTCTGTACTTTGCCTCAGCCGATGAAAGGGATATAGTGTATTGTTTATTACTTTACCAGCATATGGTATCATGTGGAAGTATGAATAGATAACCTGAAGTTGAATTTCTACCAATGGAATCTCCAACCCAATAAAAATCAATAAATCCAACTAGTTCTAGTGGAGAACTAGCATCATAGCGTATACTGAAGTGTTTGGTTGCTTGCACATAATGCAAGATCATTTTTTCATCCTTATAATGGATCTCATGAGGATTTTGAATATATCTTGTAACAACACCTACTACATAATCCAAATCAGGTCAGGATTGTGTGAGATACAACAAGATCACAACTAGTTGTCGATACAGTGAGTTTTCCAGCAATGGAGATGAACCAAATTCATTTATTTTCACTCCCAAAAGGAAGGGACACTTGGATTCATTAAAATAATCCATTTTTAACTTAAATAAATGGTCTACAACATAATTTTATTGGCTGATCTTGATACCTACATCAGATTTCTCAATCTCCAAGCCAAGAAATTGTTTCAACAATCCAAGGCTAGTCATTGAAAACACACTATGTAATGAAGGATTAATTGAAACTATATAAAAAATGCAACTTAAAGTGATCAAAATATCATCAACATATAGTACTATTACCTTAAATGTATCACTTAAATTTTACAAATATACATTAGGATGATATTTGCGTCTTTCAAAGTCAAGTGATAGAAGAAAGCTGTCCATCTTGGCATACCAAGCCCTAGGGGCTTGCTTGAGGCCATAGAGAGACTTATTCAACCTGAAAACAAGTGAAGGATCATGAATAAAACCTTAAATATAATCCATATAAATCTCCTCATGAAGGTAACCTTGAAGAAAATCACTCTTCACATCCATGTGGTGAACCTCCCATCGCTTAGATGAAACAATGGCCAAAACTAGCATGATATAGTCCATGTTCGCAACCGGTGAAAATTACTCTATATAGTACACTCCTTGGACTTGATAAATTAATTTGGAAATCAACATATCTTTATACTTGATATCAGAACCATCAAAAGCCACTTTGGTCCTATAGAACCACTTACATTGCACTAGTTTCCTCTTGGCAGGTAGGGGAACCAACTCCCAAGTTTCGTTGTCTTGCAAAGACTTGAAATATTATTGCATGGATGTTTTCCATATTTAGTCATGTGATTATTCCTAATATGACCAAGGATAATATCCAACCATCATGAATCACCTCTCTAAAATATTCAATTCACAAGTGGAGAAGGAATTGTGAAATTGAGATCTAGTCTTCCTAGAGTCTAGTGGATCTCCAACAAGATCAATAACTGCTTGAATAGTTTTCTCAGCCCACTTTGGACTTATGGGTGATTCATGATATTCATGAATGTCATCAGATTTATCCTAAATATCAGAATTATAAAATTCATAGAAATAATCATCACTTACATCATCATTGAACGGAGGGTATGAGCATTACCCCTTGACTAGTTCGATCTCCTTCATGGGCTCTTCTTCGAACTGTGCACTTCTTTCAATGAATGTTTTATGAGATGAGGGATCAAAGAGCTTGTATCCATTTTCATATTCAACATAGCCAACCATAATTGAATCCTTAATTTGATGTTTCAAGTCCTTTCTCTCCTCGGGAGGAATTCTAGCCCAAGCCTTTGAGCCAAAAACCTTGAAATGAGAATCATTGAGCTTGTGACCACTCTGAGCCTCAAATGGAGTTTTGTATTCCAATGATTTGTTTGAAACTTTGTTCTGAACATATTAAGAACAATTTATGTCTTCATACCATATCATAGGAGCCAAATACTTAGCCTCCATCATGCATGTAGTCATCTCTTTCAGAGCTCTATTCTTGTGCTATGCAACAACATTTTTATGTGGTGTGTAGGGAACATAATGTTACATATGAATGCCACTTTCATGACATAAATTTTGTAGGTTCTTGTTGAAATAATCATTTCCATGATCATTCATAAGGACATTTATTTTATTCCCACTCAAGTCTTATACCAAAGCCTTGAACTCTTTGAAATCCTTTCCATTATTCAGATTTTTGCTTGAGAAAATACACCAAGCAGTACCTTGAGAAATCATTTATGAAATTAAACACATACCTTGAGTTTCCACAGGAGGGTGTGGGAAGTTTCCATTCCAAATATGAATGGATAATACCAAGAACTTGTATTTCCATCCTTTCCTTTCCTTTGTCATATTTGCGCTCAACATGTTTCCCCACTATGCAACCCTTGCATGTACCTTAGGAAAACTTGATACTTGGAATCCCTTAAAGCATGTTTTATTTGATTAGTGCTTGAATATACCTATTTTTGAGGTGTCCAAAACTCTCTTTCCATAGTCTTCTGATCTCATTAACATGTGACAGGAGTGCATTCCCTTGGGAGTAAGGAAGGAAGTGAAAGAACTTATACATCCTCGAATCATGGTCAACAAAACCCACAACAACAGCTTGGCCTGTAGAAATTTCTAAATTATCCACATCATTTTGACTAAATGTTACTCTCTTATTTGTATATATGTGTGTCATCTGATAGACAAAGAGTAGGTTCACTGCAAGATCGGGCACATACAACACATTGTTGAAGTACCCATTATTGAGGTTGATCCTTCCAATCCCTTTGACTAGGATCTCAAAGTCATCACCCATGAGGATGGATGGACCAATGCAAGGATGTAGGGATGAGAAGGAGTCTTTTATGGAAGCCATATCCCTTGAGGCACCTAAATCTATGTTGAAGAAAGAAGATCATGAATATCCAAAAACCAATGCATGACATTTATCCTTATTCTCTGAGCTTGAACTTGCCTCTTTCTTCCTTGCGCCTTTTGGTAGGGAGATTTTGTTATTCTCAAGGAGTTGCACCATCATGTCAATAGTTTTATTCATGCATGCACTCTCTGGGTTCCAACCTTTGTGACAATAAGTGCATTTTGTAGTCTCTTGCTTCTTCTTCTCTTTGTCCTTGGTAGGATTCCATCTCCCATATGAAGATTTGGGTTCTTCTGCTTCTTCTTCTCTTGCTGCTTCGAATATTTGTCCTTCTTGTTACCTTTCTCTTGATTTGGAAAACCTAAAACAAGGGCTTGATCATTGGTGGATTTAATGGTACCCATTTGCACCAATTTGTCTTGTTCCCGAGTCAAAGACTCCATGAAGTCTGGTAGTGAAGGAATTCTCCAATTTCAAACTGTCAGCTTTCATGAGTGGAATGTGGATAAAAACACTGAATAATTAGGTCCTAGATTCGAAAGAGTGGACAAGATCAAATTCTCCTCTTTCTTCTCGATGCCACACTATTTCAGTTGAAGTACCAAGGATTTTAACTTTGTGAAAACATATTGGATTGTCTCAAAGTGAGTTGGGATCAATGTGATCAACTCATTTATGAGTTGGTGTCCTCTCATCTTGTCATCCTTCCCAAATAATGACTCAATATTGAGCCAAGATTCATTGGGTGTAGTAACACTATCTACATGGAAGAGAAATCCCTCGAAATACTAAGACAAAGCATCCCGAATTCCTCATCCTGAAGCACTTTGATTTTTCCACATCAGAGTTGGGTTCATTATTAGTCCCCATGGTTACTCTCTAGAGGAATTTTGACCTCAGCTGGATAACCATTTTGATCTTCCATTAAAAATAATTGAATGGGGTAAGAAAAACAAGACTTTGCTCCATTTTTGCTTGCACACTAAATGACAGAGACACATGAACTACCTGTAATGCGAACACTCGAATTTTTCTAGAGAAGGCCCTAGATTGAAACTCAAACTCTCTGAATTCAACTTGAAACTCCAAAGAGCTCTAATACCATGTGAAAATATGATTCACAACAAGATATAGGAGCTAAGGAGATCCTCACAACTCAAGAATTTCATAAACTCTTCAGAAAAAAAGTGAAAAGAGCAAAATTAAAACATAGGAATAATGCCAATAACTTAGTTTCTATTAATTTCCAAAATGTAAATATGTCTGGAACATCACTATAATACAATAGGTTAAAATAGTTATCCTTTGGAGGCATACATGTGGCAGTCTTAGATTGGACCTCAAACCCCCCCTAGGTAGACCAATGAGCTCCCAAACCACCTCAAATGAGCTCCCAAACCACCTCAAATGGACACAAATCTCCATGTGAAAGTGGGTGAAGCATACCAGGACATAAATGAGGGAAATATAGGTGTGATGGAGTGCATGGGTGAGTGGTAGTGGCTCTAGGAAGCAATAAATGGTCCAAAAGAGAAAAAACACTCAAATACAATGCATGTGAGCCTCTAGTCAAACTAGTTCCCTATTTTAAGGAGTGGAAGCATACCAATGACTGAAATTTCATAAATGAGGGCACATGTGTCTCCTAAATGATCAAATGTGGGCACTTGGTTGCATTAATGATTCCAAAACACCCAAATACCTTGCTACACCAACATAACCAAGGTTTGGATCATATGACATAAGTACAAAATAAATGGAAATGTGTCCTAGGTGTATGTGACCATGGTACTAGGTGGTATGATGCTGTAATAGTCAGAAACATAAGGTTCAACAAAAAAGTTTGAAAGAGGACACATGTCAAAATTTCAGAGTTTTATATTGGATTTGTCTTAAGGTAACATTAAAGGAAAGTTCAATAGGAAAACCCAATGAGGATATGCATCAACTCGTTGGATTTTTCAAGTCGGATTTGTTTTAAGGTGTCACAAAGGGAAATTCCAACAAGAAATACCTATGAAAACACACATAAGCTCATCGTAGTTTTCGTATCAGATTTGTTTTATGGTGTCATGAAGGGAAATTCTAATGGGAAATCCTTATGAGGACATGTTTTACCTTGATGTATTTTTTGTGCCAGAGTT
This sequence comes from Pseudotsuga menziesii, assembly GCA_001517045.1. Lineage (NCBI taxonomy): Eukaryota > Viridiplantae > Streptophyta > Pinopsida > Pinales > Pinaceae > Pseudotsuga > Pseudotsuga menziesii. Next base: position 104,692 of record LPNX010185494.1, read on the forward strand.
GTTTTTACTTGTCACTAAAGGAAATTCAAGTGGGAAACCCTAATGAGGACACGCATAAGATCATCATATTTTTTTTGTTGAATTTGTTTTAAGGTATCACAAAGAAAATTTCCAACGAGAAACCTCAATAGAGGACACACATCGAGATCAATGATCATTATCCATAACCCATGCACTACTTGCACGAGCAATAAGGACATGCATGCGAGATGTTGGGAGAAAACCACCTAGAAACATGTCAATTTATAATTGGAAACAACTCCAATAAGAAATTTTTGAACCCACTTCCACCCTGTAATACCCTACTTAGAGATAAGCAAAGTAATTTAATGAAATCATTTTGTGACGATTTGATACAAAAATATAATAATTAGTGTATCTCGGTAAACTGGCATGGTAGGATTCATGTATAAGGATCTAATATCAAGGATGGATAGAGTACCAATATTGCGACCTAAGAGGATGCATTGGAAATATGTAGACAATATTCGTACTTATTTTAGAACTTCGGGACAAAGTTTCTGAAGTGGGGGTATATGTAACAACCCTTCACGGGGTCCGACCAAATCAACTAACATGCATAAATATAGATCTAATAAAGGAGTTTAAGAAGATCTATTTTCTTAACATGTGCAACATTTACAAACTCAAAATACTTTAAATACCTGTAAATCGCTAGTTGTTTCCGTTTGAGGATGAGGCCGAAGGTTGTTTTGTTTTTTCTTTGTTCGTGTTGTTTTCGTTGGATTTGCAATCGTGTCGGATCCATATATTTCCTCTCTACCATACCTTGATGGGTACTCTCCTTCCCCTGAGACCCTTGAGCTCGACGGGGCTGACAATACCTTGCTAGCAATGGAAGTACAACACCAAACTACTGCTAGGAGGATCCCAACCTTGCTCACATTGTACTGAACCGCACTACTTCACAATCGCCTCAGAGCCAACCAAAGGGTTTGAGCTCTCCACTATGGAAGGACTAAAGAAGAAGAAGATGAAGATCCCTCGTTCTTCCATTTCATTAGCTTTTATTAACCATTTCGTTAATTCCCATGCATCACTTTTAGTTAAATCTTTAGTTGCATTAATTAATTAATTATTTATTTTTATTTACTAACCCACTTAGTAGTTATCTTTACTTCCCATATTCCTTTTCGATTAGTTATGGTCTCACTTTAGTTAAGTTCCTTAATTTACTATCTTAAGTGATTTCTTAATTTAGTTTGATTTCAATTTATTTATCATTTAATTTATTATTATTATTATTATTATTAAGTTCTTTAAGATCAATTTATTATTTCCATTAATTAAAATATATGTTGTTTACCGCCACATTCTCGTTGCGACTAGAATTATCAAGCTGTTATGCTTCCAACGTGCCTTTCCAATAATTCCCACAGGAGGGGAGTTGGTTATGACGACTGAGCCAATGTTACCTTAGTTCGCCTACCTTGGGAAGAGCCAGGTGGTTCTTGGGGAATAAATCTGAATCCCTATTGCATGTCCCCCAATAATAATCTTTGTGAGTGAACGAATTGCATCCTACCCTCATGTCACACACATCTAATGAACTGGAGTTTTCCTCACTCTTTTTAAATTTCATCGCATTGTCCAATTTTCTAGCCTTACCAGTATAATATTTTTATCCCCGTCACTTGATGTGGATCGATTGGAAATCACAATCCCATCACCTGCACATAAAACAACCCGTGCATCAAATATCATGAATAAGATTTCAACTATAACAAAACCATCAGTCGACCTCAACTTTCGAGGTTTCCCGACTTATCCAGAGTCCATGCATGCAAGTGCATCAAACATATCATAAATCAATCATGCTATATACAAGATTGATATTCCTCAATATGCTAGATAATCCTTCTTAGGTCATATCTCATTAATAACTCCTTGCTTCACACAATTCCAGGTCATCCTAAACTAGATTCCATAAAAAATACGTTCATACAAAGCTATTTTAGATTGCAAAATTGTAAGTATTCGGGTCATTCATCATAGAAAAACCTCAAAGATTAGTCATAATAATCTCAAAAGTCAAGGTAAAAAAGGGTGTTAGATATACCCCCACTTCAGGAAACTTCGTCCCAAAGTTTTAGAATAAGTACGGATACTGTCTACATATTTAAAATGCGTCATCTTAGGTCGCAGTATTGGGACTATATCTATCCTTGATATTAGATCCTCATACATGAATCTTGCCATGTCAGTTACCCAGAGACACTAACTATTATAATTTGGTATCAAATTGTCATAGAATGATTTCATTAAATTATTCTGCTTATATCTATGTAGGGCATTACATACTCCCCCTCTTTAGGAAACTTTGTCTTGAAGTTTATTTTATAATGCTAATTTCGATTTATTTTCACATTCATGTATTTATCCCATTATGCTATATTTTCATCGAATGATCATTCCCATAAGCATTATATATATTGTCATTATTGACCTTATGTTCCAAACAATAATGTTTCAACATACCTTCTTTAATTCAATATGAATTTTACATAATGTAAATCTCGTAATATCTTCAGTAATTTTCCATATGATCTAGATTCTCAACACCTCCTAATCTCTCATGAGGGTTTGTGATATCCTAACTACAATGTATATCACATGAATAATCAATCAACATTTTGCACATCCAAAGGTAGGTAAGAATTCAACTCTATTTGGCTATCCTCTCTTCCCATGAGAGAAGGTATACAATCATAATAGATTGGTAGTTTACAATTTATGAGTTTCTAAATCAATAATGCCTATTAAGTAGTAAACAATCTATGCATAACTTACCCATCACTCTCATAATTCTTCTTCCAAACCCATAGTTATTAATAAAATTAACTCTCAATTCATATATGATTCCAACATGTCGGGATTTATTGACTTAAACGATGGAATTATATTTAATTTCCTAGTTATATATCTAGTATCATATTCTCAGGTCAAGGAGCTCATCCCGTCCTTACCTTATTTTATCATCTCCATGGTCATATGACCACTTCGACAGACTTCCCAAGTCACATATCGTGTTCCTTAATAGTCTCATCGAGTTCCATCTTGAGGATTAGTCGTCTTTTTATTTAGGAATCACCATGTCAGGTGTTCAATTTTATTGTATTCACCATGTCTTACTGATCATATTCATATTTTGTTTCACAAAATCGTCTTCATTTGACTCTTTCGATAATCAATGGAAGTTTCGATAGAAAGACCCTTTTTTGTTTTGTGAGTTATGTTTTGGTCAATTTTGTATCCATAGATAAATTTTCTAGTTTATTTTCATTGTTAGTTCTTTTGTCACCTTGATGTCCTAAGAAGGTCAAATTATCCATTAGGCATCTTCATGTATTATAGTCATTTAGTTTCTCTGCTTTACAAGCCAATATGTCTACCTCCATCACTTGCAAAATAATTAATTCTTTCTAAGAGGATTGAAGATAGCTTATGAATCCAACAATTTTAAGGGTATTACTTTTATCCTTGTCAATATTATGCTAAGGAAATTCATAACACACACCCATTAATCCTTGGTTCAACATATATAATTTATTTTATATACACCACACAAATATCCTCATCTCTTAGGATCAACTAACCCATGTCCACATGCCAATCGTTCTCTGATCTGCTTTAGAGACTCCTCAGTAGTACGTTCTAAGGCTGGGGCATCAGAAGCAAATACAATCAAACTCCTTGCCAAATCACGTTCGTGAAAATGCAATACTCCTGCGCGGTAGATTCTACCACGGAAGTCCATGAAAGCTGGCAAATAAAACTTATAACCTGCGTATGCACTGGCAAGAATGAAGATGAAGTTCTCATATCTAGCCCTTTGCACCTTCTTAATAAAATCAGTGATGAACATCTCACATCTACAAACCTTCTGAACATCTTTGTTATTGAAGTAAGTGTTGTTCACATGGAACCTTTCCTCATAATTATTTATTGGTTAGTATTTGCATGTCCTAAAATGACATAATTTCATTTTTATTTCCAAACACATTACCTAAGACATTTTATGTCTAAACACATCATATAAGAACTTGTTTTGAAGGTCCTTGAGTTTGACTATTATTGGCATTTATATTCTTAATATTTACAACACTGTGCTGGCCTATTATATCTTCTTGGAAAAAGAACTCGTGTTTTTCTTTTCTTTTCCTTTGGATATTAGGCAAATGCATGTTAGGTATATCTTCTTGAAAAAAACACTCATGTTTTTTTTCTTTTCTTTTCCTTTGGATATTAGGAAAATGCATGTTAGGTCCATTTTCCATCACCGAATGTTGTTGAAGCAATTCTTACATGGTAAAACATTCATGAAAGAAATCTTCATTTATTCGAATTCTCAATTCATTGTATGGTAAATAGACCATTAACCACATGGTTAAGTCTATAGAGACATTAACTAAATTTTCATTGAAAATATTTTTATTTATACTAATAATATAAAGATTGTAACTCTCCCTTATTTTGATAAAACTTTTATTTTCTAAACCATTTTTAACATACAAAGCGCGCTCTCTCTCTCTTTATCCTAAATTCTTGAAACCCCTTTAATCGTTCCATTCCATTCTTAATATACAAAAACATTTAAACTATATTTGAAATCCCTAAATTCCTTTAATCCCTTTAATCATTCCATCCTTTCAAATACCCATATTTGAATTAGCTCTTTCTAAACTTATTCTTAAAGTATAAGTAGTATTCACTTTTTGAAATCCAAATACAAGAATAACTATACTAACCAGACTCTTATTTAATATATCTATATATAGATGTCATATCATGTATTAACATAGATCCAAAACTAACCCTTGAGTAATACGTTTACATTAGCAAAATCTTGAAATAAGACATACTACTTTACTTAAATAATTTCAAGAATGTATAAAATTCATGAAGTATCTATCTAATTCAAATTTTGTTAAAGTAAATTAAATAATGCATATTATAGATGATGAAGTGGGTAATTCTATGCTTGCAAATTGCAATTATTAACAATGAAATAATTTGACATTTACACTTTATGTAATCAACCACATTGTAATATCATTTAAGGATTTAATGAGTATATAGTTATAAAACTCCGCCACGACGACACACTGAATGGAAATTACTACCAACTAAAATGCTCAAGGATAGTTACATCTACATAATTAAATAATTTTAAATATGTGGATAGAGTGATGTAGTCGAGTTAGCTATAGTTTCTTAGAATACTTTACATTGGGTAATTGAGTAATTATATATTTTTATATATAAACTCGATATTTATAATGTAATTTTTAAATTGTAGGTTATAATTAAAGTAATGATATGATGTTATTCATTTATATATAAACTTGATATTTATAATGTATTTTTTTAAATTGTAGGTTATAATTTTAAGTAATGATATGATGTTATTCATTTATAATTACGTTGAAGGTGTATATATCTTAGAATTTTGGGGTAAACTATCATCTATGTTTTTTCATTTACGGATAAGAATGAGACAAGTGTACTCTCCGGATTGATTCTATGGGCGTCGTCCAAGATTAAACTAGAATGAGACAAGTGTACTATCCAAATTGATTCTATGGTTGTGATCCAAAATTAATAATTAATAATTTCAACTATTCAAATGCACTTAGTAATAGTTGTAAATATTAAAATTAATCTTCAACTATTCAATTCTTAGATACAACTACAACTTTAACTCCATTGGTTATTAGATACAACTATTAGCTTAACTCCAATGATTCTAGAACTATTAGCTTAATTTCAACTCTAATCATAGTTATATTGGACAACTATTAGCTTAATTTCAACTCTAATCACAGTTATATTGGATAACTATTAGCTTAACTATTATATACAACTATTAGCTTAACTCCAATGATTCTATAACTATTAGCTTAACTTCAACTCTAATCACTTAAGGCTTAGTTCAACTGCATTTGACATCTCGGAGTCTAGATAATGTGTAGTCATGCAAGAGTCGAACTCTTAATAAAATACTCCAAACTCCTAATAAAATCGTGCATCTCGTAGTATTACATGTTTAGGTTTTCCATATAGATATAATTAGGTTCTCGGTTCTTTTTAAAGGACGTTAGTCTAACTCGTAATTAACAATTTCAAAAAAAATAAAAATAGCTTAGTTAGCATCTGATAAGTACAATTCGTGATAGTTGGAGAAAGAGAACTTCAACTTCAACTATTCGATTATTAGATACAACTATTCAATTATTAGCTTAAATACTGTATTGATGATACAACTATTAGCTTAACTTCAACTCCAATGATGACTTTTACTTGAATTGCAATTGCCAATATATTAACTTTTAAATTAGCTATTAGATACAACTATTAGCTTAACTCCAATGATTCTACAATTATTCGTTTAACTTCAACTCTAATCACTGTTATATTGGATAAATATTAGATTAACTCCCACGATTCTACAACTATTAGCTTAACTTCAACTCTAATTATGGTTATATTGCATAACTATTATATTATTCCAATAATGATACAACTATTAAATTAAATTTAAATGAACTCTATCTCTTAGCATGAAAATTTGACCTTGATTGCAGTGAAACCATGCACCAAGAACAATCACTTAAGTAATGTGCAACTTATGTGACAGTTGAACTCCATGAGTTAATGTGCGTAAGGCTTAGTCTAAGCTTCACATTAACTTTTAAATTAACTATTAGATACAACTATTAGCTTAACTCCAATGATGATACCACTATGAGTCTAACTTCAACTATGAGCTTAACAACCATAAATTAAGTGGTTGTTATATTAGCTTAACTATTAGATACAAATAATTGACATATTCTTTACGAAAAAAACATTATCAATATGCCAAATATATACCTCTCCGCTTATTTCAAACATATTAATCTTAGTAATATAGTTGTTATTAGTTGTAAACGATTATAGTGAATTGAGTGGCTGCAACTAAATTGCGAACAAAATAAACTCTTATAAAATAATGATGTTTGACTAACAGACGGACCAAGTAGATGATCATTTCTCATGATGGATAGGCTAGTTACGGTTAACTGGTTGTAGAGCAAGGTTACGACGTTAATAGATTAGTGCAGATGGCAAATTCACATTTCTGCTAAATAGATAATACATGATTAAATGACTTTCCCTCTTCTCCTTTGCAACCACACTAAATCGATTTAGAATTTGTTCTTTGATTCAGATTTGAAGAGAGTGAACAGGTGATAGTAAAAATATTTAAATCTAAATTTTAACCAAACTCCTTGTTAATTCCAGGTAATTAATTTAACATGTAAATCTATGATTAGCAAGTGGGTACTAAAATGGCTTGTGCCATTAATTCATGCAACACAATATGTCTACATCTCCTTCAATTATGACCACTCTTTTCACAAAATTGGTTCTCATACAGTACTAAGTCCGAAACCTAAATTATAAAAAAAATGGCAGAAACCTAAATTATCATTGGTGCCGGATTTAAATTATTTGTCAACACAATTACCAATCAAGAGATTACAACCTATAATACAAAGTACAACCTTGAGGAGTAGGACATCACCTTCCTTATTCAATCATTCTCTATTTATTTTTATAGCAGAAACTATTCAACACACAAACCATTGGTAACTCCTACATATATGCATTGGCATCAATTCTTTTTACTAGAAAGAATAAAACAATATTTTATACAAATTCAATCATTAGATACCTAATCTTTTCAACCACAGATCTAGCCAAAAATACACTTGGAATTTAAATAATAGATTCATCGTCGAAACAGTAATGTGAATACCCAAGGCGGTTCAATTTACAAGTCTATTTTTTTAGCATTAATCAACAATTCTATAAAACTTATACACCTTAACCAACAATCAATAAAGTCTTCCATTAATTATACTATAGATCTAGGTTCATATCTATAAAGTAAATTCAACGCTTGTCCTAACTCCTTTTAGTACAAATATATTACCGTTTAAGCAATAAAAACATCAAATCATAAGCCACAACATTAACCAATGCGATGAGCACTCGACCTAGAGTTGAACCTATGTAAAAAACCTCCACTAGGTCTGACCAAATCAACTAACATGTATAAATCTAGATCTGATAAAGGAGTTTAAGAAGATCTATTTTCTTAACATGTGTAACATTTACAAATTCAAAATACTTTAAATAGCTGTAAATCACTAGTCGTTGTCTTTTGCAAGACGAGGATGAAGGTTGTTTTGTATTTTCTTCATTGTTGTTGTTGTCATTGGATTGCCAATTGTGTCAGATCCACCGATTTCCTCCCTACCATACCCTCATGGGTACTCTACTTCCATCGGGACCCCTGAGTTCGAGGGGGCTGATAATACCTTGCTAGCAATTGAAGTACAACGCCAAACTGCTGCTAGGAGGCTCCCAACCTCATTCATGTCATACTAAACCACACTTTTCCATAGTCGCCTCAAGCCACGAAAGGGTTCGAGGTCTCCACTATGGCAGGACCAAAGAAGAAGAAGATCCCTGGTTCTTCCATTTCATTAGCTTTTATTAACCTTTTCGTTAATTCTCATGCATCCCATGCATAACTTTTAGTTAATTCTTTAGTTACTTTAATTAATTAATTAATTTATTTTTATTTATCAGCCCACTTGTTAGTTATCTTTAATTCTGAGATTCCTTTCCGAATAGTTAGGGATTCACTTTAGTTCAAGTTCCTTAATTTACTCTCTTAATTGATTTCTAAATTTAGTTTGATTTCAATTTATTTATCTTTATTTATTATTTATTTAGTTATAATTTTTAATTTGATTTATCATTTAATTTATTATTATTATTATTACTATTATTATTATCATAAATTTCTTTAAGCTCAATTTATTATTTTTCTTAATTAAAATATATGTTGTTTACCACCGCATTCTCATCGCGGCCAGAATTATCAAGGTGTTTTGCTTCCATCATGTCGTTCCGATAATTCCCATAGGAGGGGAATTGGTTATGATGACTAAACCAATGTTACCTCAGTTCACCTACCCTGGGAAGAGTCAGGTGGTTCCTAGGGAAGAAGACTGAATCCCTATTGTGCAGCCCCTTAGTAATAATATTCGTGAGTGATCGACTCGCGGCCTACCCTCATGGCACACACATCTAATGAACTGGATTTTTCCTCACTCTATTCAAAGTTCATCACATTGTCCAATTTTCTAGCCTTACAGGTATAATATTTTCAACTCCGTCACTTGATGTGGATCGATTGGCAATCACAATCCCGTCACCTACACATAAAACAACCTATGCATCAAATCTCATGAATAAGATTTCAACTATAACAAAACCATTAATCAACCTCAACTATCGAGGTTTCTCGACTCATACAAAGTCCATGCATTCCAGTGCATCAAACATATCATAAATCAATCATGCCATATATACAAGAATGACATCACCTTCCATAGTCGTCGACTCAACTAGAGTCTTTAGCATCTCGATGATTTCTTGTGTTTCATGTATCTTTCTTTCCTGTCACACTCGACAGACCATCAGAGTACATGCTACATAAATTTTTTCAAACATTATACAACTTATTCATTGCTGGTAAATTCACATGATTTTTCATTCATAATTAAAATCATAATATAACAACATAGATAATTTGACCAAATGTCAACATTATTCTCATAGTCATATTTTACTCCTCAATATGTTAGATAATATTTCTTAGGTCATATCTCATCAGTAATTCCTTGCTTCACACAAGTCCAGGTCATCCTAAACCAGATGTCATAAAAAATAAATTCATATAAAGTTATTTTAGATTCCAAAATCGTAAGTAGTCGAGTCATTCATCATAGAATGACCTCAAATATTAGTCATAATAATCTCAAAAGTCAAGGTAAAACGGGGTTTTGCACACCTAACCATTACTGCTTATGGTAATAGAATACCACTAACACTTTTCCTCCCAAGTAAAGAAGACATGATGTGAACCATTTTCATGTGGAGAAGTTGTTCATCCGATAATACAAGTGTATGGATGCAAATGACTTAGATTATATCATGCAATTTCCAAGAGCATATTGTGTCCATCTACAAAATTCAAGGTGTACAGGAGATAATTGTGGCACCCTATCATGAATGACTCAAATGGAATCACACATGTTTGGGAGGGTTGATATGAATTGTCAATGCAAGACACGAGAAGAGTATGGGTGAATTCAATGATTTTTGAAGGGCCATAACCTTTTAATATGAATTCAAAATTGCACATGCCTACAATCGATAGGAATATTATCTGAGAGAGAACAAATGCACATAGTTAGATTCTAAAGGGGTGGTTTTGATGTTTCAAAAATTTAATCAGAGAATTCTTGTAGTTGTAACTACCCAAATTCGTCAATATGGATAAATTCCTAAAATATATTTTTACGATTTTATCAGAATGTAACCAATATAGTAGACATTTTTACATGAACACTTTTCATAGATTCAATATCCCCTCAGGGACAACATTCGTTATTGTGTAGGTTGGGGTTCTTCATTCGGTTAAGCCTAGAAGCTCATTATCATGAAAGATGCCCAAGATCCTCGGGAAACTGAATTAGATGTTAGGGGGGGGGGGGGGGGTATTCAGATTGAGAATGCATATATAAATTCTAGTGGTATAACAAATCAAGTAAATCCCCTAACTATTTCATAAAACATAGGATCATAAGAGTGGAGTTGTAGAGTTTCAGAGAAGACAATGAGAAACTAATTAGATCCTAGGAAGAGATGAATCTTTTGAATGAATCTATACTCCAAATCCTAACGAATATCTAGATAAATTTTCCCTCAAAGGAAACAAGTTAAAGGTAAATAGGTCCCATATCTCAAGAAGGGAATCTAGAGGATGGATACATACAAAATAACTCTCTTATGGCGATTCTTATGATAGTAGACACTCTAGTGAATTTTTTTAATCTTCTTCTCAACGAAAAAGGGGAATAATTCATTCAAGAAAAACTATCATGGAGATTTTAAGAAGGGAAATCCCCATACCTTTGATGGTGAATCATAGTTTGGTAAGGAAGTTGAGGCTTGGAGTCTTGGGATAAGGAAGTATTTTCATATCCGAGATTACTCAAGAAACATGAAGTCAAGGGAGACCATATTAAATTTGAATGGAATAGCTTCCATATGGTGGGATAACCTTAGGAAAGTGAAGACTATAAGTGAAAGGAATATTTTGTGGAAGCAATTCAAGAAGTACTTACAACAAAAGTACCTCTCTAATAGGTACTATGATGAAAAAATCAAGGAATTCCATGAGTTGAAGTTGGGATAGATAACCATGGAATAATATACTAATAATTTCTTGGAGCTAATTATATATGCCATATATATCATAGATGATAAATTTAATATTCAATGCTTTCTTAGTGGGTTAGCCCAGTCCCACAAGGATAGGATCTAGTTTGATGAACCTAGAACTCTAGATGAAGCCATGAGGAAGGGCAAGTATTGTTATGAGAAAAATAAAAGTAGGCTAGGATGATAGAAGGAATGGAAGGAAAAGAAGAAGAAGGGGTTTTACCAAAGGAAAACATGTTATACTTTAATTGATACTAAGAGGGGGGGTGAATCAGTATCAAGCAAAACTTTTAACAATTTGAACAAATTTTCACTTTATAGATTATACACTCATACCAAATAAATCAATAGTATTGAAAAACAATGTTCACAAAGTATTTATAAAGATTCTTTTTATACATAAAATATTTTATTACATGAAATGTTGGGAGACACCAATCTTCAATAATTGTGTGAGAACCTACTCACAAAATTTGTAGACTCCTATCTGACAGGAACACCAATTCATTTGACAAAACACCAACTTGATGTTTAAATGCACCAACCTATGAGGACACCAATCCTCTGTGCAAGCACTAACTTTCATTTTACATGAGCCAACCTGTGAGAACACCAATCCTCTATCCTTTCACCTTCCTGCCTCCCAAGTATGGGTATAGATACAACTTTGTTATGTGCTTCCTAATCTGTTCACTCAATTCTTGTGCAAACTTATCAATACTCCTTTCTTCGCATAATATGCTTCATGTTTTTCTTCACACTTGCTCCTTGTACTTTGTGATATTTTTCACTTCAACAAAATACTCTACTGAATTTGTGTGGTTGACCTCGTTCTCTATTTTTCCATTTTATTCTGCGTGCTCAACTCTTTGCTTCTTCTATGACTGTAATTTTGTATATGACTTGTATTGTTTTGTTATGTCCCACCAATCAACAATTTGTTGATCCTACCCCTAAGTACTTCACTTTCACATACACTAATACTCCAAAACACATCAACTTATTGTGTATTTATAATCTCTCTAACATAAACACTTGTTTCTTCCATTCAATTGATTTATCAACAATTAAGGGATTTTCTACATCGGTGACACCCCTTCTTCCTTTGTTTTATGGTCAAATTTACCCAATAACTATCCACATCTCTTATTCTTTTGTTTTCATGTATTCTACACACTTTGATATATTCATTGATTGTGTGGTATTTTTGTGACAGGAACTCATCATTAATTCACACATATGCCTTGGTGGGACTTGTGCACATATTCCGTTTTGGACAAATATTTCATATATATTTCTTCAAACTGGCTTCTAATATTCATGCTTTTGATTTGAATTCAATGACAACACTAAGTTCAACAATACCCCCCTTTGGAATTGATGTCAACACCAATTAAAACTGAGAATCCCATGAATATGATCTCTTTATCAAAATCATATTTCTCCTAACAATATTTGGCTTCTTTTCCATTGTTTAATTATATAATTATCTCCCCCATTGATATTAATGGAAAATAAATTCTTATTTATATTTCGTCTCACTTGTCTTTGGTACTCTTTTATCTTTCCATTCAGTATTTGCACAATATTTCTCTTGCTTATTCAGTTTCTCCCCCTAGACTCATGCTTATGTTCCTTCCTTCTGCAACTTTACTTTGATTATGCCCACTATGATGTTCTATTCTAAGATTTTTGTTTTTCACCTCAAAAGAAAATTGACGTGATTATCTAATCTACAAATTCATGTTACATATCTCATATGACACAAGATAACATGCTTCAACATTTAAGAATACAGAGAAGATGACGCCAAATCATTCACATTGAGTAATGAATATGATCTGCCTCTTTTTCCTTCTCAATTTTTTGGGAGCATGTGAATTAACACATCTATGACGAATAATTATCCACAATTTTACCAAATTTAGTAATTGTATTTAAATCATGTTGGAATTATTAGACTCTTGTATCTAGTGATCAATTGAACATTATGTAAATTGTTAGTTATTGACATGAAGTTTTGGGGTAAGTTAGTTGCGCACCATCATGGATGCTGCACAAGGTCAAAGATGTCGGGCAAGGTGGAAAATGGCGCACAAGGTGGATTAGCCATATTTTATGTATTTTGGTCATATTTTGTAGATTATGACCGCATTATGTGGATTGTTTTCATTACTTTGTAGATTATGTTAAGAAGTAGTTAGGAAGTTGGATTAAGTGGACCAGCAATGTAAAGGCACAAGCCTATAAATAGATGTAGAATTGCAAGTGTTAAGTATTCTTGGAGCTTTTTGGATTCTTAGAGACTGAAGAATTGCTTTGGATCTGTGTGTATGAGATGAAGAACTATTTTGGAGAATCTGTGTTTTGATGCGAAGGTTAATATGATATGATGGAGATTGAGAAGAAGCATTGTGTCTTTTTCTATCTTCTTGTTTTCCCATTTTTTTTTACCCAAATGTGAATGTGATGTGTATCTGTGAATGGTGCGATGTTTCTCTGCTATGAATGATGATATGCTACTAGATATGTTTAGGCATCAATGTTTTACTGCGGTTTAAGTATTCCAATGTGATCTATTGTATTAATGCATAATATGAATAATTATATCTGTTGAATAATGCCACGCTAAGTTGATAAGAAGATGCACAATCCTCCTTCATACTGTGGAAACTTGGTTCCAACATATCTCCCTCGAACATCTTAAGTGAGACTTCATCTTCTCTGCAGGTGTTTCCGGACGGGGTAAAACCTGTCTAGGCCGATGCTTAGGGAGATTGTGGTGGCTTGGGTGTTGATAGAGAGTGGACCCATGTTGATGGGATTTGTGTCAAAAATATCTCTCCCATCTCTCCCATCTCGGGTGATACTTCATCTTCTTTGTAGGTGTTTCCAAACAGGGTAAAACTTGTATGGGCCGGTGCTCAGGGAGATTGTGGTAAATTGGGTGTTGACAGAGAGTGGACCCTTGTCGACGAGTTTTGTTTCAACAAATAGCTCCCCCTCGAACATCTCGGGTGAGACTTCATCTGCTCTGTAGGTGTTTCCAGATGGGGTAAAATCTGTCTGGGTCGATGCTCAAGGAGATCGTGGTGGATTGGGTGTCGACAGAGAGTGGACCCCTGTTGACGAGTTTTGTGTCAAAAATGGTTCCGTTGCCAGGAACTTAGTACAAAGGGACGGAGGAAATGTTGTGGCATCCGACGAGACTAGAGATTCAAGATGGGTTTGACCAGAGGGCACGTGAATTTGCTGAGAAAGAGAATCCGAACCTCGACTGACGATAGAGAAGTGGCTGGCAGAGTACCTGCATTTTGGTCCACACAAGTACTTTTTCTTTGAGTTTTCGGTCATCTTGTATGAGTGGTTGGCACGATTGACATTCTGAAAAATAAATTTCCAAGGAGGTGAACCAACTGGCTGGACCCCAGAACTGATCCAACAGTTGTGGAGGTAGACAACAAAGCATCAGGGCTGTTGAAGTTTGGCTTGATAGTATCTTGGAGGGTTATATCAATGAGTTCACGGTCGACACAGTTACATACTATAGCGATGCAGAAAGGGAGTTCTTCAATGGACCAAGAGGTAGGTTCTTGTGATCTTTGTAATTGTCTATTAATATTCTCATCTTCGAAAAAGGCATATTGAAGATGAACTCTACCGAGTGAAACTCTCGTGTGTAGAGGCTACGGGTATCGTGGAGACGAGGGTTGGATGGAATGATATGGGGTAGATGGGTGGAAGTTACTATGACACTGTGAGGGAAGCCGAGGAATAAAGTGGCATTACGAGAGGAGGAGCAAGGTTTCAGCAAGAGAAGAAGCAGAGGATAGGAGAGAGTCTTTCTGTGACCGAAACACAAGACCATGAGAGAAGACCACATGGGATGAAGCGACCCTACAACGATGAAGGAGACGACTAGGATACGTCTGAGCCCAAAGATGATAGACCCAGAGAAACAACGTACTCACAACTCCGTGCACTATGCCACACTTAGGAAGAAACATGAGTTCGACACCACATTTTCCAACGTGTCAACAACACTCTAATAGTAGCTGATCAATGACTATGGGAAGAACTCCCAGGATGGGGGGTGATGATGTGAAGTTACCCCTATTTCATGGGAACGGGACTGAGGATCCTAAGCAATACTGGTTCTTGTGTGAAGAAGTGTGGGCTTTCAAACAAACCGTGGATGATGATGTCAAGAAAGGTCAATTGGCGATGACCCTTTGAGGTCATCCACTGTATTGGTTCATTAAATTTGTACAAGTTCCTAAGGGAACTCCAACAAAAAAACTGGCTGAAGTTAGAAAATGATTTATTGAAGAGTTCAGAAAAGCAAAATCTGAGGTGCAATATATTATCAAACTGAAGTAGATTAAGTAGTATCCCAATGAAAATGTCTGGGATTTCGATCAATGATTCAAGACACTAATGGAAAGAGTCAGCTTTGATATGAGTGATAATCAACATAAGAAATGGATCATCACATCGTTACTATCTCATATCATACTACCGTTGATGCAACAAAAGATTGCGACACCGAGCGAGGATTTGGAGATTGCAATGAAGTTAGAATCTTCACCTGTTGGTGAGAATGCATTCGGTATGAACCAGATTCAAACACACCTGGAGAATCTAACCCTCCAATTGCAATATATCAAGAAAGGAAAAGAGCATTACGAGGAAGTATGGTGTACTCGATGTTGTGCAGAGGGGCATCATAAGGATCAGTACCTGGATTTCTGAAACTACCTGTTGTCAGGAGTGCCAAACCCATTAATTTATGGCAGCATGCCATGGTGCTATATCTACCAATTTATGGGCATCGACATGAATATTGTGGATATATGTAGAAGATGGTCACGAAGCTGATGAATTTATACTGCACATTATGTCAGTCTGTTGGGCATGAAGATAAGGATTGTTGCGCCTATGAGCTACTTCAGGACAGAACAATGGAAATGTACTATGTGAAGGGAGAGGACCATCGAACAGTGCAACAACCAAAACATTAGCTATAGGTGGCACAACCACCACCTCAACTGCAGTTTGTACCATAGTCATGACCGCAGACGCAGTTTGCACTACAACCACAAACGTAGATACAATTTGTACCACAACTGCAATTTGTGCCACAACCATAGTAAAATTAGATGCAGATGACTCTGTAGTAGCCACAATATGCTTAGCCACAGTAGTATGTCCAGCAGCAGCTGAATCCCCGCAAGTATCAGCAGGAAGGAGGATTCTGAGGAGGATGAGGTGGAGGCTTTGGTCAAGGAGGAGGAGGACGTATTAGATGAGTGCAATGTTATAATTGCAGAGTTTTGGGACATTATCCGAGACATTTCTTGCAATTTCAAGCACATTGTAGTTATTGTACCTTTTTTTACCACACTATCGAGAACTTCCCATAGTTGATCGTGAAGTGGAAGGTAGGGAACATTCCGCAGTTGCAGAACCAGAACTAGAACTAGTTGTAGAATAAAATCCATAACCAAATTCAATTTAGAACCAGAACACAAATCAGAATGTGAATCAACTAGTGAATCCCCCATAGAAACTAAATCAAGGACCGACAATTGCGATGATCTCAGCAGAACGTGGGATGCAGGATGATGATGTTGTTGTCATTACTCATGGAGGTGTTACGACAGGAGAAGATAGCCCATTTCCACAAATAGAGTTGGCTGGAGAGAAGAAGGTGTAGTTCGATGTCGACGCTGAGAAAGATACATTCTTTGAAGCACATGATGCGATACGAAGAGATCCAGGTAAGTTTCCTATTTATGAATTGGCAACTGCTTTTGATTCAACTTCGGTAGCATGACCGTCATGAAAGTAAGGTACTTTGGAGAACTTCTTTGAAAGTTTCTTGTTGCTGGAAATGAATCCCAATGCTCTTACCGATATTGAGAATCTGTTGCATCGACCGGCCAAGGGATGGAAGGAGTCCGCGGTGAAATCTTTACACAAGAAAAAGACGGGAAAAGAGATGCGCATGAATAATTAGATTGGGGACTATGAGGTAGATTCAGTCATCTTGGATCTAGGCTCAGACTTCAATATTCTAACAAGGAAGACATGGAAAAATATGGGGAGACCACAATTGATTTGGTCCCTCGTACAACTATGAATGGCTAACCAGGATAGAGTAACACCAATTGGGCAAGTTCTGCGTCTTGCCATCGAAGTTTAAGGGATGAAGACATATGCTGATTTTTATGTTATTGATTTTGTTGAGGGCCGAGGATCCTACCCTACGTTGATGGGGATTGTATGGGCCAATGATAGCTTGGCGGTGATTAATTTTAAGAAGCGAGTGATTACCTTTGAGAATCACCACATCAGAGTCATAGATCTGATGGATCCGACTAAAGGGAGAATATATGTTGAACTGGTTAGGGAAGAAGTTGTAAGAGGATGGGATCATGCATATAACATTTCATAAGATTACATCCACTCAACTATCGATGGGGAACTTGGTTGGCACAGCTCGAGCTCTATATCTTCTGCCTCTGATGATTCTTTAGAGAACTGGCAGAATCGAATGCATGAGGTATCGCTAAGGAATTTCGGTCTGATTACTCAATCATTGTGTCGAGTCGCAACCGAGATTGTTGAATTATCAATATATGAAGGATTTTCGGAGTTATCCTAATTTCTATTGGAATTTGAGGATAAGGTGTCAGAACCGCATTGATTGTTGGCATTTGATGAAGCATTGAAGGCCATGCCAGCATGTTGGTGGGAGACACATAAGAAGTGGATCAAAGGGTGGTTCCAGTGTCAAAGATTGATGATAGTTCTCTTTGGCGATGCGAAAGAGTACCACCCCAAAAGGTATGATGGGAGGAATGACCCTGGTGATAACCTGATTGAGTGTTAGACCTTATGGGTATCCTGACCAAAGGGTGAGTGGGTCCATTATTTTTTCCACACATTGGATGAGATGCTGCGATCATGGTATGTATCAGGTGAGTTACGTAGAGATATTACTACTTGGGAAGAGTTGACAATTTTCTTCACTCACACCTTTAGTTTCGTGGATACCAATCCAGCTATTCATAATGCACTACATCATATCCTCGACATTGTTCTGAAGGTATTTCCAGTTGCATATCCAGTGGATCCGCATGAGATATTTATGATGCAGTCAATGATGGATTGCTACAATGTGACAGGAGGACATGAGGACGATGATGATCTGTGGAATGTCAATATTCCATAGACAAAAGGGAGTCAGTATGTTGCAGCACTTGACGTACCGACAGTTCCAATGAATCAACCATTAAAAATTCGGAAGGTCAACATTGGGACATAGGAGAACCCAAATTTTGTGAATGTTGGGGACTACTGGGATGAAAAAAACATGGAAAAGATCATAGATCTGTTGCATGAATTCCAATATTTTTTTCCTACAAAGTTCTCTAAGATGAAAGGAATATTGGGAGATCTGGGAGAGGTGAATATCCCGTTGAAGCCAAATAAAAAACCAGTAAAGAAGTGGCCATATCGCTTGAATCCATGATACAAAGAGAGTGTTAAAGCTGAGCTCGACAGAATGTTGGATACTAGAATAATAGAGCCAATTGAGGAATTATAATGGATCAACCCCATGGTCATGCAAGACAAGAAAACAAGTGAAGTTTGGATTTGTGTCGACCTTAGAAAATTGAATGATGTGTGTTTGCGTGATCCATTTCCCACACCATTCACTGATGAGGTGTTATAAGGAGTGGGTGGTCAAGAAATCTACTCATTCAGAGATGGATTTTCTGGCTATCACCAAATTAAGATCACAAAATAAGATGGTCACAAGATAACCTTTGTTACTGAATGGGGATGTTTTCAGTACACTGTGATTCCATTTGGATTGAAGAATGTGCATGCAATATTCTCTCAGATTTTTATTTCTACATTCAAGGACTTTATTCAAAAGTTTCTATAGGTTTATATGGATGACTGGATGATTTATGGATTGATCAGGGATAATCTAGAGAACCTACGATTGATACTGGAGTGATGTCGATAGCATAAGATCGCGCTGAACTCGAAGAAGTGTATTTTCAGCGCACCTTTTGGGATGCTGTTGGGACACATTGTTTGCAAGTAAGGAATATTGGTTGACCCCACAAACATTGCGCTGATTTTGATCTTATGTGACCACTTACAAATGTGAAGCAACTTAGAGTGACACTGGGGTACACAGGATACTACCGCAAGTTCATCTGTGGTTATGCTGTGATGACAACACATATGGAGAGGTTGCTAAAGAAAGATGTGGTATTTCTATGGAGTCAACAGTGTCAAGAAAGTTTTGATACAATGAAGGCCATGATGGCTTCCATACCAATAATAGTTTTTCCTTATGGGAATAAGGAGTTCCATGTTCATGTGGATGCATCATCAATTACACTCGGAGTGGTGCTGGCACAGCCAGGGGAAGGATATCTTGATCACCCAATTACTTTTGCTAGTCAAAATATGTCATCTGCAAAGAAAAATTATACTACAATAGAGAGGGAAGGTCTGGCGATAGTATATGCATTACATAAATTTCGACATTACCTATTGGGCGTTCATTTCAAGATGTTCACAGACCATTCTGCTTTGAAGTACCTGGTTAATAAGTTTGTGTTGGGGGGAAAGATATGTTGTTGGCTACTTCTCTTTCAAGAGTTTGATTTTGAGATAATTGTGAAGCCGGGTCATTTGAATGCTGGCCCACACCACTTATCGCAGATTGAGAGAGGTGAAGAACCAACAAACATTAAAGATGGGTTGCCAGATGCGCAACTATTCATAGTTGATATGGTTGATGATTATTACGAGCAAATAATTCATTTTTTGGTGATGGGAACAACACCATAGGAGCTTATTACAAGTCAGAAGAAGCAGTTGGTTGTTAAAGCCACGGAGTTCCAGTTGATCGCTGGACAACTCTATAATCTAGGACCAAATAAGATCTTATGACAATGTGTCCTACCGCATGAACAAGGGAAAATATTGGTAGAGGGACATGTGAGAGTCACAGGTGGACACTCTAGAGGTCACGCTATTACCAGGAAGGTGCTCCATGCAGGGATTCAGTGGCCCACTCTCAATGGTGATGCGACGCACTATGCACGGAATTGTGATGTTTGTCAAAGAACTGGAAAACCATCAAGGAGGGATGAGATATCGTTGGTACCTTAGTGACGTTGCAGCCAGTTGTTAAATGAGTTGTGGATTTTGTGGGACCAATCAACCCACTTGGGAAGTGAACCAATGTGTGGTACATAATTACAGTGACAAACTATTTGACAAGATGGGCAGAGGATGCACCTGTTGTGGATTGCACCATTGCGATAACAACGTGGTTCCTGTTTGAAAACGTTGTTACTCGATTTGGGTGCCCAAGGATATTGATGAGCGACCAGGGGAGTCACTTCATTAATTGCACAGTCAACACATTGACAGAGGAGATTTAGATATAACATAAGAAGAGTACCCTGTATCATCCACAAGCAAATGGGACAATAGAGGAATTCAACAAGGTGCTGGGGCATGAGCTCACAAAGGTATGTAATGCGAACCATGATGAATGGGATTTGAAGATTCCAGCAGTCTTGTGGGCATATCACACCACTTGCAAAATATTGGCAGGACAAACACCATTAAAATTGGTGTATGGGAAAGAGCCAGTCATTCCAATGGAGTACATTGTTCCAAGTTTGTGCATAGCAGCATCAACAAACATGGATGATGAAGCAACACTAGAAGAACGCTTGTTGGAGTTGGTGCAGCTCTAGGAAGACCTCTTTGTTGCAGGTTTTCACCAGCGTGTTGAGAAGGATCGAAAAATAACTTGGCATGATCGACATATTAAGAACAAACAATTTCAGGATGGAGAACTGGTACTGATGTATGGCAACAAGTTCGTGAAACAACCAGGTAAGTTACAGATGCATTGGCTAGGTCCATATCTCATTAATTCCATTACTTTAGGAGGTGTAGTACAAATGCAACAATTATATGGTGCGATGCTGACAAAGCTAGTGAATGGTAGCAGGTTGAATCCCTATAAGACGGGCCCAGAGTCGTGCGATGCTTGAGGCATTGTGTGATGAAAAAAAAATCTGTGTTTTTGCATGAGATGGTAGTTAGGAGGATGGTGCGCCAAGAGGAAGTGGATGCACAAGTAGAAGAGTCAGTATCACAGTTAGGAATTTATGTCGTGACGACCGTAGGACTACGATAACGTCAAATCAACAATAAATTGGGTAGTTAAAAGAGTTAACCAACGACACTCTCAGATGAGATGCATATTAATGACAGATCCGACCGTTGGATTGATAGGATCAGCAACAGATTCAAGTGATTAATGCATGATTTGGTCGTAATGATGAAAAGGGATCGTAATGATTGGTCATCATGGGCAGAAGATCTATTCGGTGCTATAATAAGTGGTTGAACATGGTCTAAATTCACCATTGTGCAAGTGTGAGTTGTTGATAGAGTTGTAGAGATTGTTGCAGTGACTATTTGAGTTACCGAGGGGAGTAAGGGTGAGCGCCCATTGAGAACTTGCGGGCATTTGTGTGGCATGCTGCATGAGTGGGTCACAATAGATACTTCCATTGAGAGAGATTCACTAGTCATCGGGGTTCCCATAAAAGAAGAAATTGCAAGTGTGGTAGCGGGTTCATCATCAGTTCCAAAGAAGAAGTGGGGGGCACAACAGCCCAATTCCACGGTTCAGAAGAAGTGGCATACTAGAACGTATATGCAGGCACGGGAGGAGGAAACTGCATAGACGGGTCCATCGACATTAGGGGATAAGTAAACATTAGCCAGTCTAGGGGTATCCACTGTAGATATCCCTGGTTATGTGCCTCCCTGTTAGCCTGATGCGAAGCCTGGGAAGACAATGAAGAACCAGAAGTACTTGGTGAAGATGTTGTCGATTCCATAGGGCATGATATGTACCAAGGACATTGTACCCTCGTTCGTGTGGATGAAATATGAGGACCATGATATGCTCGCATCACCAGATATTACTAGAGAACCATATCTACCCCTGACACAAGAGGGAGGTGACCCAGTAGCACAAATTCCACATGATTGGGTGCGGGGTTTAGAGATATTAGGATTGTTGGGACTGATCAATATGCTGCATTTTGGGTGGTTGAATGAGACAAAAGAATGTGTGAATCAAATCTTGGCGTGCTTCCATGGAGGGATTATGTGGCTGGACCGGCCGATCACAGTCACTGTGGTGCTTGTTTCAGAGATCACGAGGCTTCCCAAGGAGGGGTTCGACCCATCACAATACTTTAATGGGAAAGACAATGATAGGAGGTTGGCTGCACATCTAAAGAAAAGATACAACCTGCAGTGCGGCAGACGAGCATACCGCGTTGACTGTATAAATGAGCTGGCGGTTCACATTGCAGCAAGGATTCTAGCTAGCAAGGTTGTCAGAATGAAGAGACCCAACCAATATAATTCAAGGGTCATCACCTGCACGAAGAACTGTGAAAAAGGGGTGCTGATGAATTGGTCATTATTCTTGATGAACCAGTTAACAGATGATGCACTCGCAGTCCAGGTGGGGCAGGGATCATTCGTATACAACTAGATACTCATTTTGATTGCACGGGTGGCTTGGATGGAGCCAAAATATTATTAGGTGATGGACATAGATACAATGAAAGTTTTTAAGGGAGTGCGATACCAAAACCTTTGGTACGTGAAGGAAGTGGAGCAACTGAAGGACTGTGCAATTCAAAACTAAATATATTAGGAGGCATTGCAGGCTGCAGCAGTGAAGGTTCTGTGACTGACAAAAGAAGTAGTGGTCAAATACCAATAAGTCGTTCAGTTCACGATTGGGACGCATGCCATTCATGTGTATGCGTGGCGAGACCAGGATAAACAATGGCTTCCCACAACATATAAGTTTTATGATGCAGATATGGAGACTATTATTGCTTATTGGCCCCAAGAATGGCGTGAACCTATTAGCATTGAGTAAGTGTTGACAATTCCACCAGCTAATGCACCGGTGGATCCTCTACCCAACCCACCAAGTGATCATGAATCCGATGAAGCATCAATGCGGACCCCCATGGATTCATATGCAAAGCGACTGTTTGAGGAATATCGTATGAAGAAGAGGTAGAATCGGGGTGCAACCAACAACAACATACCAATGACTGAAGAGAAATTGAGCCGTATCATTGTGACCATTACAACAACGACTAATGCGGTAGGAGAACAGATGAAGAAGCAAGCGATAGATGGTTTTGGTGAGGTAAAAATATTTAATTGGTGCTATTTTGAATAAGATACCGAAGGAAACCACTGTGTAGAAGGTTGGCTTGATCAACAATGGGACACGAATTTGGAATGTAAAAATTCTGCCGCATGTGATCAATACCAACAGTGAGTACCTCAATGCCTCACTTCAACAATTGCAGAATCTATCAATGGAAATGGAGCAAGAAGTGAAGCAACTAACTGATGTGACTACAAAACTTTGGGGCAGTGTAGTTTAGGACACACAGTTGGAGCAACTGACCACACAGTTGTAGGAGGCCGAGGGGAAGTTGGAAACATTGACGACATCGCTTAAAGAGTTTCCCCCAGTAGTACAGATCACAAAGGATGCAGAACTAAATAAATTGCAGCAGCGGGTTGCAAAGGCCAGGGATCGTCAATAGAGGCGTACGACGCAGTTAGATGAATTTCAAGAGATTGGTGCGCAACTCTCGGTAAAAGTAGTTTCGGTGCAATAAGAAGTTCAGGAGGGAATAAAGGATGCCACATAAAATATTATCGAGCACCCATTAGAGAATGAAGTAATAGAAATATGGGAGACTACTGAGAAAATCAAAGAACAAGTTAAGGAAATTACCCAACAGTATGAGGACTTCAAGGTGAATATCAACGGATACACTATTTCCAACTGATGTAGATCGAGGTCATAGCCAGAAGATTGCGTTGGGGGCCTGTTGGTAGGCAATTTTGGGGTAAGTTAGATGTGCAACATCATGAATGTTGCGTATGGTCAAAGATGTTGCGCAAGGTGGAAAGCGATGCACCAGGTGGATTAGCTATATTTTATGTATTTTGGTCCTATTTTGTAGATTTGGACCGCATTATGTGGATTTTGGTCATTATTTTGTAGATTATGTTAAGAAGTAGTTAGGAAGTTGGCTTAAGTGGACCACCAATGTAAAAGTGCAAGCCTATAAATAGATTTAGAATTGCAAGTGTTAAGTCTTCTTGGAGCTTTTTGGATTCTTAGAGACTGAAGAATTGCTTTGGATCTGTGTTTCTGAGATGAAGAACTGTTTTGGAGAATCTATGTTTTGCTGTGAAGGTTAATATGATATGATGGAGATTGAGAAGAACCATTGTGTCTTTTTCTATCTTCCTGTTTTCCCATTTTCTGCGATCCAAATGTGAATGTGATGTGTATATGTGAATGATGATATGCTACTAGATCTATTTACGCATCATTTTTTTACTGTGGTTTAAGTATGCCAATGTGATCTATTCTGTTAATGCATAATTTGAATAATTAGATCTGTTGGATAATGTCACGCTAAGTTGATAAGTAGATGAACAGTCCTTCTTCATACTCTGGAAAATTGGTTTCGATAGTTCTCCCTCAAACATCTCGGGTGAGACTCCATCTACTCTGCAGGTGTTTCCGGACGGGGTAAAACCTGTCTAGGCCAGTGCTCAGGGAGATCGCGTTGGATTGGGTGTCGACTAAGAGTGGACCCCTGTCGATGGGTTTTGTGTCAACAATAGCCAATCATACTTATCCCAGTTCGTAATTGCGTCAAGAATTTTTTTCCCAAGAAACAAGTCAATTCTTTTGTAATCAATTTTTTACGGTAGTTCACGTGCAATAGATGAAATTGATCAAACTCAAGAGTGAGCTTGAAAAATGGGCATTCAAAGTAAAAGAAGCTAATGTCAAGGAATTGTATGCACATATGCATGTGAACCAAAGACGCACAAATTATATTTCATCTCTTAAGAACCGAATTGAGCAGTTAGAGAAGCAACAAGGACACATTCTGTCTCTTCTTAAGCAACTTGAGATAGTTCCCAACAATTCAATTTTTTGGGATTAATATTTGTTGGACACTGAATTATTCTTATCGTCATAGAATCCCAATAATTAACATGAGTAATTTTTCCACTAATGTTTTTTTGACTAATTCAAATGTCAAATTTGTAACTGAGAGCAGTAAACTTTGCAGGCCAATGATATTCCGTAGTCCTACCAATAGGGAGAATTTTTATTTATGTACTCCTGTAATTGTTTTGAATTTTTGCGACAATGTCCAAATATAATGTAAAATGTGATTGTCTAGAGAATGCAAATATTATTGTATGGAAATCTTCAAACATTTTATGTCTACAACTTTATTTTTGTCCTTGAATTCATGATTTTTTTAATAATTTGAACTGAAGGATCTTCACACGTAATTATTGACATTAGAAAGGTATGTAGTAGCTTTCTTCTACTTGGGAACTATTGTTACTGATCTTGTCAATATACGACTATGTAACTTTCCCAACCCACTTTTGAGAGTGCACATGTTTTTGTTGATATGCAACAATTGTGCTTCTTGTATTATATGGGGTATTTCTCTTTGATTTCCCTTTTAATATTTGACACTTTTGAGCTTTCTGTCCAAATCCATCAAATATATAACACCTTATAGTTTGAAAATACTTTGGAGTATTTCCATAATGTTTTCATCTTAAGAATTTTCTTGATTTAATGGACCTTTCCTTCTAATAATTTTCAAACTCCAATGCTTTGTGTCCAAATTCATTACAAGAGAAACAATAACCAATAAATGTACTTGTGTACCTGATTACGTGTTGTCTTTTCTGAGATAAGTGTGATTTTCTTCGATGCTATTGTCTTCTTTGCAATTTGTGTTTACTTTATCCTTTTTGTCAAGTGATTTGGTGTTCTTTTCAAGGGTGTTTTGATTTTTATGAGACCCAAGACCAATCTTGTCATATGGTGGTCTTTGGAAACTAATAGTATGATCTACGATCATTGTGTTCTTCACAAACTTTGAATTTGTCTCTAGATGGGAATCTATCTTATCCAAATATTCTTTTAGTGAGATGATCTCAAGGTCTTGTTTTTGAAAAATCTCATTCATTTCTTGAAGTTAACTTGCCAATTTTTTTTAGTTATTTTGGCCTCTTTTATTTGACTTTGCAAGGTTTCTTTGACTTCTTAAATTTCATTCCTCAAACCATTAGCCTCTTCCTCTTCTTTCTAAATCCAAATTTTTTGTGCATGAATTATCTTGCTAGTAACATCAACTTGTCTTTGATATTTTTGCAACTGATCTTTTAGAGATTGGATTTCTTCTTTTAATTTAAAAATCCCCTATTTTATTTCTTGTTCAACATCCTTCCTTATCATTTCCAATTCTTCCTTTAAATGTATAATTTCATTGGATAGACTCTGAATTCTTGACATTGATATTTCAAGTTTTCCTTCTAGGGATGCAAGTTCGTGTTCCTTTATATCGTAAGCCTCATCGCTTTTCTACATTTGGTTGAACAAGTGTGCTGCCGTTGCCTTTTATTATTCTAATTTATTTTTCAGAGTTTCCATGATTCCAGTTGCTATATTTTTTACTTCTTCTATAGTTTTTATTTGAGTGTGTATAACATATATTGCTTCTTCAATAGAGATATCATCAGATTCTTCTAAGCTCTCATAACTTTCCTTTCTATAGAGATATTTTGTATAGTATTCTTTGTAATTGCTTGATGATTTAAATAGCCTTCTATTGGGACTTAGTGAATCTTGTTATATGGACGTAAGGATAATTTCTCTTGTGTCATCATTACTGTCATCATCCGATGAGTTGTTGTTCCCTTTGGAATACAAGATTTTCTTTTGTTTACCAAACCTTTTGTTATTTTTAGATGTGTCTACTTTGTATGTCTTTCTTCTTTCATTGTGATTATGATCCTCATCATCATTAATCTTTCCATTTTCCCTGTAACGACATTTAGATGCAAAATGACCTATTTTAACACATTCAAATAATTTGAAAGGTATTTTACCTTTGTAATTTCCATGACCTCGCTTAATTTTCTTCATAAAAATTGTTTCTTCATTACAAGATTCATTAAAGGTGTTCTTACTTGTGACTTGCTTGTTGCGTTTTGTATTTTTGGAAACCGTCAAGGATGCTTCCCTTCTTGTAGGGTTTTCTTTTTCATTTCTCATTTCATAAGAAGTGAGAAATCCATAGGGTTCATCCATTGTTACTTTGTCAAGTTCTTTCTTATCTTCCAAAGCTGAAACCTTGGAATCAAATCTCATAGGTAGGGATGTCAACACCTTTTGTACTTGATGGGACGCATGCTCCATAGGGGGTAACTCCCCGGTTAATTTGTAAGCGGAGCGTTGGGACAAAATAGTCTTAGGGGTGGCAGGGTAAGTCAAAACCCTCTCTTTTTGTAATAAACCCATGGGTTAAATCC